>JAQFZW010001995.1:0-20770 GCA_034687055.1 Heteromurus nitidus
CCACCTGAACTTCACAAGACCATCTTTTGGAACGGAAATGGGAGACAAATCATCGCAACAATTAATATTGGATCTGATAACTTCTTTCGACGTTTCCAAGGGGAGGAGAGGACAATTTGCTCAAGTGTTGTTGGAAGATCTGTTGAATTAGGGCAGTATTGTACAATTTCCATGATGACTCCGATTTACCTGTCACAAGTCCACAACATCTCATTCCTCATTATTGACGGGCATTCGGAAAATTTCAGGGTCGTCAGTCTTTGGCCGTATATTCAGCAACGTATTATGGGATTGACTAGTTTAGCAGAAGTCAATGAAGATGGTGTGGGTAGCTCATTTAGTGTCAGTTTCGTGAGAACTTCTGCAGATCAACTGATTTATTGTGACCATCTGAAGACATCTGCTGAGAAGGAGGAAATATTCAGATTAGATGTGTGGATTTACCCGATAAATGAGGAAGTTTGGATTATTTGCTTATTTTTGTGGATATTTGGCGCCTTAGTTTTAAGCATGGGGGATTATGAGAAGGAGGAGGGTTTTACAAATTTTGTGTCACAACTTTTATCATTGTTCCTAATGTGGACAAGGGAGGGAGTTCCTACAGGAAGATCCAAGTTTTGCATGTTTTTATTGGTAGCTGGCTTTTTCTTTTGGACCTTATGGGAAAATGAAATTACAAGTTTAGTCACGGTTGCGAAGCCGCCAAAATTAATTCAAAACTTTAAAGAACTTGTTGAAAGCGGGCGGAGGATACTGTGGGATGATTATAGGGCAAATATGGATGACCTCCCTCAAGATCACTATAATCATACTGTGGAAACATCTGGCCTTGTTGAAACAATCAATAACATATTTGTCATACACAACTTGAGCTATTACGAAGCCATGAGCAATAAGCATGGCGGACGAAAGTATGCGAGGATTTATCCCGAAATGATGGTAAAAAGTATGATGTTAGATATTGAGAAGAATATCGTTGAGATTCAGAATCAGTCCGATGTAAAATGCCATGTTGTGCCTGAGAAATTTGACGTCAGGCCATTTTATTGGATGTTGCTAACAGCGAATAGGAACTGGCTGATGAAATCAATGATGAGGGTGGTGGAGGCAGGGCTACCAGATAAATTGGAGGAGTGGGCGGAGTATGCTTACCAACTTAATAACAGGTTATTATTTAAACGAGGTGGATTTAGCGAAGGTGCAAGTTCAGAGCCGGACGTGATTAACTTAAATAAAATATTAGTTGTTTGGGTACTTTCTTGTGGAATTTATATTACAGCGGGGCTTTTCTTTTTGAGAGAAGTATTTCTTAAAAATTGAATATTTTATCTAATATATCTAATAACTTTAAGTTAATATTTACTTTAAATAATAAAAGTATATTTGTTTTATTGGAGTCAAAGATGTAGCTATGACGTGTTCTGACCTTCTAACACCATAAACATCGTTACCGAATTCAATTGTTTTTCATTCTTCCTACGGACCTGAGATTGACGAATGATTTCGCCCACAAATACTATAAATGCAAATACACACATTCCCCCAGTCATCACCATCACCATTATTGCTAATATTTTCTTAAATTCGATAACATCCGGTTTATTTACTCCATTCCCCCCACTTCTCCCCCCGACGACAGTATATATCCATTGATTCCATGACTTCCATCTTTCCGAAAGTCCCGCTTCTCTAAACTGTTCAAGTGATTTCAGCAACCAAGGGTAATTAAGGGTTTTTACAGACCAGAACACAAAAGTCGCCAAAAAATTCTGCGGAACAATATGACAAGCATGTTTGAACTCGACAAACGCTTCCATCTTCAGTCTTGCAACTTCAGCCTCCATCTGAAGGTACTTAATCCCAAAACGCTCACTAAATTTATGCGACCAGTGGTGAACTTGGTCGCCTCTAACATGAACAATTGTTGAGTTCATTGTTTCCAATAGGTTTGCAGCCTCAAAATACGTTGTCAGTTGGTCCTTTAAATACTTAGTACGCGACCACAATAATTTATATCCCTCGTCCACAAACTCTCCCAAATCTTGAATAGTTTTCGTCGGAGTAACAACTGTCGCAAGGCTAGTGAGCTCATTTGAATAAATCGAAAATATTGTTACAATTGAAGCCGCAAAGAAAATAACCTCAAACTCATTCCAATGATCGGAACCACTCATTTGAATTCTTGTTGAGATTTTTTGCAACATTTTGCAAATTAGGGTAATCATTACAAACACTCCGAGGGAGATGATCCAAGTACTTTGAGAAAATGGAACAGTCCAGGTTTCAAACTTGATTGATAACTCGTCCAACTTCATTTTCGTGTGATCACTTTCACAATAAATAATACGCATGGCAGCATCCTGCTCAAAAAACATTCCCTCTGGTCGAAACACACTATAGCTAGGCAACCGTGCGATAATTAACTCGTAAATATTTTGGCCAGTTTCAAGTACTCCTCCTCCTGAGTGGATTGTAAAATTGTGGACGATGGATAACTGATCGTGAGTTAAACTTCTCCACACCGGGTAACAATATGCTGCCTTCAGGAAATTACGTCCAGTGAACTCAGGGCATTCTGGGACTAGAGCATTAAATTCCTCAAAAGGATATTGATTCAACGCTTCGATTACATGTCCATTCCCATTCCAAAATGTGTTGAAATGCAAAAGCACCGGATTTAGCGAAAGCGTACTCTTAAATTTCTTCCACTCAAATATGGTGTAGCCGTGGGAGAGCACTCCGAATATTGGTGGTTGAGTTGTAATATCGAGAAGGATTTTGGGGACAGCTAATGAACTTAATGGATATTCCAATTGCAAACAGGAATCAAGGTCCGTACACAAAATTATGAGTAAAGATGTGATACTCCACGTGTATTCCCAGTATGCATTGGTCGCGTTAACTGGCGATGTGGTGAGTATTATATGGGTGGCTTGTTTGAATTTAAATTGTGACATGCTAAACCATTTTCGATATGTTGATGGAAGAATTACTTGTGAATGAGCATTCTGAGTTTGTCGTATAAGAGAATCAGTTCCATGGAAATGAAAAACAAATTGTCCGGAATTTGGAAATGGATGAGTCAACTCAAAATATTTCTCGAATTCGAAAGTGCTCGCAATAGTGAAATGTATTGATTGATGGAGTGAAACCAAAATGAAAAATATCGAGGAAATTTTTGGGAACATTTTGTAAGTGAAACTAGACATACTTGACGTCTTTTCAAATTGTATATTAAAGGAATGCATAAACTGGAAATATGTAAGTATGTCACGTACGACACGACACTAACACTGGAATTTTTTTAAATGTTTTATAAATATATTCATAGGTAAAGTATGTGAAGGAAAAGAGCGCATAGAACTTCCCATGAAAATCTACGTATCAACTTCGTTTTCTTCAACTAATGTTTTACGTCTTCTTTGCTTCAAGGCTATTCATTTGCATAGCCACGATAGCCACGCATCGTTCGTAAGACCAATTTTTATTATCTTAAATCTTGATATTGATTCATGTAAATTGTCGTTTGTAAATCCTACTTGTGCAAAGTTTCGATGCTTATTCAAATCTGAAATACCCGACCAAATTGTCGCACGTAGCAGCTACGTCGTAGCTGTAATAACACCAATCAGCCAGGATGGATGTTGTATATCATAATGGATACTTTCCTATCTGCACCTATGTATGAGTGGCAGTTTCTCTCACGATCAGTTTAATGTCGGGATAGCATTTTGAAAGTGGATTAGTAGATGGATATGTAACCGAGGCAATACCTTCTTATGTCATCTTTCGTATTCTGAAATTTGAAATGGTAAATGGTAATTCACATTTGAATACAGATATTTAGAAGATAATAAATCACTGAATCAATCATTGTAGTAATATTAAAGCTGGCATCATGTTTTATTATATTCGTCGGGATCTACAGCGCTTTAATTATTGAACTTTTTAAATAACAAAAAATGCGAGCTGTTTCTAGTTAACGACGAGTTTGACGTTCTGTGATATTAATTAAATAATAAATCATAACGGTAAGAAATAGTGCCGATGCCGATTGCTGGCAACAGCCGAAAACTCATCGATTTGATGGTTATTGTGTTTGCACCTTAATATATACATGTTAATATATGCATGTTACGTAAACCCTTAAATTAGGAATTCATAAAGGGATTGTTGTATTAAAATTCTTTGGAAATGCGAAACTATTCCAATCATTTATTACAAATAAAAGTTTATCGTCTACATTTGTTGCATATTTATTTCGAATTAAAAAGCCCTCTTTGATCTGAAAATGGATCTTTGTAAAGGACAATTTAGCTTTCATTTCTTGCCGAAAGTGAAAGTGTATCCAGCTCCGAACCCCCAACCTGATGAGCCCTGTGGAATAAAAAACAAAAAATTAAAAAACTAGACCATTTGTGCAAGAATTGTCGAATAGGATAATTAGCTCTGTCGAATGTTGGTACATAAGAAGCTCCTACTCCCACAGAATGTTGCCTGGAGTTATATACGTTGCCTCCCGCTCCAACTTCGCTGGGACTCAAGGAAAGATGAGGCTAATTTTTTTGCAATAAATTTAACAAAGTTTGTAAAATGAAATTATATTTTATTCTAAATCAGAAATATTTGGAAAAATACCTTCTGATCGGTTGCTGCTAAGCCTGCCAAATCGGCACCGAGAGATCGTGGAAGTGGACTACACGTAATCAACTGAAATGTGAACAGCAGAATGACTCCAAGGATGGAAACATTTTTATTAAACAGTTTCATTTTCGTGGTTAGTTAAACACCCTTTCACTTCGATTGATAAATTGGAGTATATACAGTTCTACACTGAATATGTGGACGAGGTTCTTGAAAATATGTGTCACTTTCCAAAATGTTGTCTGGAGTGTTTTTATATCTCATCTAGATCCACATTGGACGTCATAATTTTCATTCTAATTTTAATCGACATGCATATGCTCTATTATTAATTATTTCGACGAGACTATAAATAATTCATGACTTTTGTCAATTCAGTAACTTGAGCCAGACACTTTACAACAAATCTAGAATTATGTCACTAGGATTAAAATACAAGTGAAATCAATGAATTTCACTGAAATTTATCGAGAATAATAATTTGAAGTAAAAAATTAAATAATAATTGAACGCGTCCCGGATCTGTGGAAATTCAAATTGTTGCGACGAAAATCTACACACTGACAGTCATCAACTAACAGTTATTCTAATTTTCAATATTATAGTGTTACGAAAAATATTATAGTACATACATATATGCACAAATGGTGCCATATGGTGGTGTGCTACACGACAGATTTTTTCTGAATATATTGTGTGTTTACGCTTCAATAGCTTACACTAATAAAGAGATTTGAAGGATTAACAATATACTGATTACTAGAACATATGGTCCTGCATTCATATTCCAGCTTGTTCTGAATTCGCTTCATTTTGAACTTTGAAAATTGAAATCAATTGATTTGGATGTGCTACGTCAATAGGGTTATATACATGTAGAATCTACCGATGTTTAAAATAAATACAGTACACAGCACAAAACTTTGACAAAATAGGTGTGTCCAGTGTCTGACATTTTGAATTATTTCCCCTTTAACAGTTCGCATGTCAGGACCAAACTAAACTAAAATACTAGTTACAAAATAATAACACACATGATCGTTCAAGGACATGTAAAAATCGCAAATGGTCATGAAACCACACTTTTCGGAAACCTGTCCTTACATTTCGTATACAATATTATGTATCTTTCATATAATTTGAAGACCCTATTTCCTCCCTGGTGTATATTATATTTTAGATCACATAAATAATTTAACCTAAATCACTTTGAACTATATAAAAGTGTTCTAGGATTCTTCATACCTAAGTCTAAATCTTTCGTATAATTACATGCGTAGAAGTATACTTAAACTTATAATTTGATACTCCAGAAAAATATCATTTTCTCATAGCCCTGCTCTATTTTATATAACTCGACACGCTGGTAAATAGAATACGCTTATTGTCCCAAAAAAAACCGTTACTTTTGTTAGAAATCTTACAACATTAGTTTCGGTTTCATTTACAAAATGAAGTATTTTACCTCGTTTCTTGCAGCTGCACTAATTTCAAATATTTTATTTTTATATGGATTGTCCGAAGCACGAGCACTTCACTTCGTGACAAACCACTTCAGACCAGTTTTAGAAGCTAATCAGGATCTATACATTATTAATTATTTTGGCCTACATTTCTCAGATCTTCATAAAAAAGATTTCTCTTACTTGAGACAAACCACATTTTCCTCCGAGAATTACAAGGAAATTATGCCAATTACTTTAAAACATAAGTCATCATTGAACATAATTATCGCTCCAAGCAATTTCACTTCAAATTTCCTTCAAACATTTACGTATTATTACAATTTCGTTGAGACAATTTTCATTTTGATTAACTTCAGAAATGAAAATCGGCCCGCTTCAGAATTGGAGATAATTATGAGGAAATCCTTTTCACTTTTGTCTTCTTCAGCAAAAGTTATTATTCACATTTCAAGCTTGCCTGGTCCAGTGGTGTCGTTTGTATGTTTTGGATATTGTCGACGACGCGCATCGCTTCTCTCGACGAGTCTTGTGGAAAATATTTTGAATCCGGTTGAGCTGCACAAGTCCCTCTTCTGGAATGCCAATGGGAGACCAATCATCGCGTCAGTGAATATCGCTGCGGGCACTTTCTTGCAACGATACAAACGCAACGAAAGATACATTTGTTCGTCGGCCGCTGGAACATCTGTTGAAGTAGGCCATTTTTGTGAAATTTCGATAATGATGCCGATTTACCTCTCCCGAGTTCATAACATTTCCTTCGAGATAATTGACGCGCAGTCGGAAACTATTCTGGAAGATTATCTTTGGCCTTACATTCAACAAAGGATCACAGGTTTGGCGACTTTTCTACTGGATGACTTGGTTCCAGAGAGGATTTACAGAATGGGTCTAAGTTTCTCTCGGACGTCGGCAGATCAGCTGATTTACTGTGATAACTTGAAGAAATCAGCAGATCAATACGAAATATTCAGTTGGAAAGTTTGGGTTGATCCGTTTAGATTTGAAGTGTGGATAATTTGTGTTTTGGTATGGGTAGTTGGTGCCGCCACTTTAAGTGTGGGGGAAAGTGGGAAATTGGTGGGATTTTCAAAGTTTCCCGGAAAACTTCTAGATTTAATTCTAATGTGGACTGGGGTGGGAATTCGGAGGGGGAAATCGAGATTTTATTTATTTTTAGTTGTGGCGGGATTCTTCTTTTGTACGCTGTGGGAGAATGAAATAACAAGTGTGGTGACTGTGGCAGCACCGCCAAAAGTAATTCAAAATTTTAAGGAACTTGTTGAGAGGGGATATGGAATACTTTGGGATGTTGCCAGGGCGGAAACGGGTGACCATCCTCGAGCTCGCTATGGACACGTAATGATTGCAGCTGGACTCGAGCATAGAATTAATGAAACATTTTATTTATCGGAAAAGGGGTTTGCTCAAACCATGGGTACTACGAGTGTCGGCAAGTTTGCTAGAATTTACCCGGAGACAACGGTGAAAAGTATTATGCTAGACATTGAGAAGAATATTATCGAGATACAAAATCACACTGAAATGAGGTGTCACATTGTTCCTGAAAAATTTGATTTTAGATCATTTTATTGGAGTTTGATCACCGCGAATCGGTATTGGCTAATGAAATCGATGTTGAGAGTTTCCGAGTCAGGATTACCAGAGGTACTGGATGAGTGGGCGGAGTGGACATTTCTACTTAACAAAACTTTATTATTCAGAAGACATATTAATGACGAGCGCACCATTTTGGTACCGGATGTGATAAATCTGAAAAGAATTTTAGTTGTGTTTGTATTTTGTTGTGGAATTTATATTCTCGCGGGGATTATATTTGTAAGAGAATTGCTTTGGAAAGGTCTAATTTTTAGGACGAAGGTGGTCACTTTATAAATAAATGAAATTTTCACAGCTTTAATTTAAGTATTTGACATTAATTAAATTAAAAGATTAAATAATTAATTCGTCATTCAAGTTCTAAATTGTAATATTTGTATCGTAATTTGCTCTCAATTAGCCCCTGGTCGAAATTGAGTATCCCATTGGTCCTTCAGTTCAGTTGTATATAAATCTGATTAAATTCGTCGATCCGGTATAGTTGGCACCGCGGACGTAGACTCTTCCAGCAAGGGTCTGTAGAGAAGTTGAAATCCTTCACCAACTCCCGCCGTTTCATGATTATCCGTGAAAAATGCTGCAATAAAGTTGGCCCCCATTCCTGAAATGTCTGCTCCCGTCAAATTCTCGCAGTAGCGGCCAACCTCCCTCACAACTCCTTTGTTGGTTACTTCACAAACGAGAAGAGCATCACACAAACAAGGATCTTCTTGCCGGCATGATTCCACCCTGACATAACCAATATTGAGATCAAATTGGAGATCTGGATAGAGGTCCCCTGTCTTCACCGCCCACGTGCTCACCCTGTTCGCCAAATACTCTCCGGAAACTGGATAGCGAATAATGCCACTCGTGAAACTTGTGAAGCTGGACTCATGAATTTTTGGGACGGGTTGTGTAGATACGCCTTCGAAATTTAAGGTAAATCCATAATTTCCTGAGGAGTTTCCATCGAAGAAGTAGACGACTGTTATAAGATTCTCGGCGTGATAAAAGTATCCTTGTGGAGGGAGGGCTTGGTTGCAAAATCTTGTTCAAAAATTTCAAAATTAAATTAAATTTTCAGTTGAAATTTAATATTGAATCGTTTACTAAACTTTAACTTACGTATAACTTTCAAGACGAGCCTCCTCTTCCGATAGCATATTCGTCAAAGGATAAATCCTCAAAGCGCCCTCGGCACATCGGACATCCTCCGAAGGAATATCCAGATTTGTCACGTTTAACCGGAAAAGAGAAGTTGTTTGCAAGTGAATTGTCCAAATGCAAAGGTAAGCTTCTCCTTCCTGCAGCAGAGTTCCTTCTCCTTCCTCCTCAAAGGAAGATGGGAATGTGAGCTTTCCAGAGTCAGCTTCAATTGGGCCACCACACCTGCTTTCTTTCTTCAATCCATCTCCGAAACGTTCCTTGTTTGATGCCACCAAAGTGGTGATTAGAAGAAGGGCTACAATTCTGTTAATTACGTCCATGATTAAAAAAATAAATTTCAAGAAATCTTCAAAGTATCCATTGTCCAGTGTGCTTTCTTCCTTGCACAAATGTCAAAGGGAAATTGATTTAAAGTTGGTGACAAATAGAGGTGCATAAATTATTATCATTTTCATTAATCATCGTACGATGAATAAAATTTATATAAGTGTTGGGCGTGTTAAAAACAATTTTTCGATTGATACACACCTGCTCTTCCATCAATCATTTCTGCTGATAACATTTTAACTTTGGCTTTAAGTTCCTTGCTAAATTTGTTATGCACAAAAATCCCAACCAATCCATTTCACCTCAAAAACCGAACAAATATTAATTCATACTCCATGACGATCCGATAAGTTAAACTTTTTTCCATGCAATATTATTCCGACTAAATTTTCGTAATCAGTAATAACAACCTTCATTTAAATGCCAACCAGAAATACCGTTCATAATCATAATCCATTTTTTTTGCATTGGTCCATTACCAGCGCAGTCCAGGAATGATATGGAAGAGTAGGATTAGGATAATTTGGTGCTTATCTGATGCACGGATCCGTATGCGATTAATGCTCGAATATATGCATTCCTTGCGCTTTTTGTTGAACGCCGTCACAATAAATTACTGTCAAGTCTCACCATGGACCAGGATTAATGAAATGATAAACGACGTCAAGCCAGAAATAAAAATGAGGGATATTTAGTGGGCCCCACTTATTTTAAAACTGAAGTAAATTCTCATTTGTAGAATGTCCGTAGATCAGATTGGATTTGGATACTGAATTTGTGTTCTTTCAAACTTATTCACAGAGACAATGGCAATTCGAGGAATCTTGAAAAATAGTCCGAAGTACACGATGGATGTTTACATCACTGGACCAAATCACAATGTGAACGTGAGGGGGCAAGCTGGTATAGTTTATAAAAATTCAAAAAAAAAATTCACAACTTTCAAATATTTAAAATCATAGTTTTCTGGAATTTGTTTCTTCATGTAGCCAAATTTGAACAACTGTCGAACCAGGAGGAAGTCAAACCGAAAATTAAAGTTACACGTTTTGAGGAAACGTGGATAACTGAGGCTTTAATAAAACCAAACAAACGTGCTGATTCCCCTCAAAAGAGTATATCGTTTGGTAAAGAAGAAGCCGAAAAAGAGGTCATCATTAAAAAGCCAGAGAGAAAGCACGTTACTATATTTGAGGAGGAAGCTACCCAAGAAACACAGAAAAGTGAAAAGTCCGTCCTCAAATGCAAGGTTTTTCAGGAGAGCCTCGGTATTCGCGGACATAAGAACTCCTGCTACATTGACTCTTCGTTGATGAGTTTATTCATGTACGACTCTTCGTTCATGGAATTGTTGAATAAAAACCGAAGTGAACAACTGCCACCAGAAAACGAAAAAGTTAGGGTCATCCTGAAAAATTATATTTGTAAACCTTTACAAAATGATAAAATTGTGGGAGATAAGTATAAGCCGATGGACGTATTTAGGAGAGAATTAGATTTGGTTAAGAAAGGATCTGGCTATCGCCAGGACCAAAAAGGTAAATCATATCAATAATTATATTATGTAAATCAGTAAAATTTTCATTTTAAAAATCTAAAAAGTAATATTGAATATACAAAAATTGGGCCACAGACTGTGAGGAATTCTTAACCACCCTCTTCCAAGAAATTTTGAATTGCCCGCCTTTCTACTGGGTCGAAGGTGAAGGAGACGGTCACATATTTCAAACTTTTGGACCAGCCGAAAGCGACTACACTAACAATTCTAAACGAAGAGCGACAGTGAAACAGTTGCTCGAGTTCACCCTTCTCGACTCCAACATTTTCTTGGAAGATATACCGGATCCTGGCTTAATTATCAAATTGCCGGTTACAAATGGAAGACATTTGTACTCGGAAATTCGACCCAACTTGACAATTTCGATGAAGAAGCTAGTGAAAAATGGGAAGAATACCAAGATTGCTCTATCAGCTGTTATTTGTTTACGTCACAACCACTTCACATCCTTCGTCCGCACCAATCCCGATGATATACATTCTGCCTGGGTATACCTTGACTCACTTGATCATGCACAGGTAATGCACATGAGAAAACTCGCATTCCGTTTGTAAGTGATATTGATACATTTAATTTGTATGTAATATGTCATCATGTATATTTTCAGCATCGTATTATAACGAACTTGAGCGATTTTCTGAAGGACGGTGGTAGCCCACCAGATCTGCACAAACATGAATTACTTCAGTTGCTCTTTGGACATTGTTATATGTGCGTTTACTTGCCAATTTACGAGAAATAAGTATGCTTCGTATAATTTTATATATTCATCTGCCATCATTTTATTAATTTATTACTTGTGATATTCAAGTCTTCTCTTCGATGATACGTTACATAATATAGTTTTATTGCTTATCGGCTGATTCTCCCTTATCATTACTAGGCAGATGAACATAGTTAAACCATTACTTATATGTGGGACGTGTGCATTAAAATGAATTCATTGGAATGTCGTAAAGGGGTTTAAGTTGACCAAAATAAAAATAAATCCCCTTTGTCATGAAACCACATTAATCCCGTATCATTTTCATGAGTGCAATTTGAGACTTAGTCATTCGTTTGTGTATTGTTACTTTCGTCAAAGTCAACCCTGCAAAAATGCATGCAAACCTGGCTTATTTAGTGAAATGCATAACTTATTTGTTTCATCTCAATATGTTTTATAACACCATATATGCAAAATACAATCCAAGTACAAAAATACATATGTGAAGCATAGTATTGAAATCGAGACATCAAAACAATATTCGACGTTATCTCTTGATTGTCATTTGGGACACGGATCGGATGAAATCATTTTAATTTAAAGCAACAAGAAGGAATACACAGGTTACCACTTTGTACTCCGCATTTTGCACTGAACATTCCATCATTTTGTCAGTGTACATGTAAGCCATATGTATGTCGAGGCAGAGGACAAGCATGATTGATGAATTTGTTTTTAAGATTCGCATGATCGATTATAAAATCAATGATATGTTTAATGCCACCACTTTCACTATCATTTAATGGTAATCAAAAATCATTCGTGGAATTTACGGACAGCAGGTCAGACTCCAAAGTGGCAAGAGGTATTTTATAATTTAAAATAAATAAATGCGAGTGAAAAGATGGAGAACGGAGTAAACTTGGAAAACAAACTGAAGGTTGGGAAAGGTTTCGACGTTTTCCGAGTTAACGTCACCCTTCCTGACTTTGACGTTCACGTGAAAGAAAGAGCTGGTAAATATTTCTCAAACATAAAATATTTACATAATATCCATTTTACATATATTATAAAACGTATGTTTTTGTATTAAAAAGCAAAATATGAAGATTCCGTTAAGCCGCAGGAACAACTCGAAACAAAGCCAGTGTCCATAATTAACCGGTGGAAATCTGAAGAAAATGAGATTCTTCAGGAGGAAAGTAGCAACATCAACAATTCTTTGCCGAGGATTATTAAAATCGAAGAAATCAAACCCATCCAAATTGTGAATGGAACCTCGAAATTGGTTCTCGACTGCCAAGTGATTCACAAAAGCCTTGGCATTTGCGGCTACCGGAATTCATGCTACATGGACTCTACACTGATGGGCTTGTTCATGTATGACTCTTCCTTCATGAACTGTTTGAACAAGAACAAAGGTCAGGTATTGCCGCCGAACAGTGAGACTGTGCGGATCGTCTTGAAAAATCATGTTTGTAAGCCGCTGAATGCAGACAAGAAGCTTGACGAATTGGAAAAACCAATGGACACTTTGAGACGGGAAATGAAGGAGTTTAAGTCGGTATTTGAAGCGGACCAGGAAGGTGACTTGACTTTCGTTAACTTTTGAATTTCATGTAAAACGTACAAACTTCTTTAATTAACTACTTCCAAAATGAAAATATTAACACCAGATTCCGAAGAGTTCTTGTCAATCCTCTTCCAAGAAATTTTGAAATGTCCGCCTTTCTACCGAATCGATGGCGGCGGAGACGGTCACGTATTTCAAACCTACGGGCTTCCAAAAGTACAATATAACTCGAAAAGAAAAGCTGCCGTAAGACAACTTCTCCAGTATACTTTCCTCGACTCAAACATTCTTCTGGAAGACGTTCCAAGCCCAGGATTGATTATCAAAATGCCAGTGTCAAACGGACAACATTTATATTCGCATATTGTTCCGAACTTGACTGTTTCGATGAAAAAACTCATGAGAAATAAGGCCGCTCGAAATATGAAAATGGGTCTATCAGCCGTTATTTGTTTGCGGCATAACCACTTCACCTCATTTGTCCGGACCAACCCCAACGACCTACATTCTCCTTGGGTGTATCTAGACTCGCTCCAACATGCTCAGGTGTCTCAATTTTTTTAATTCGAAAACAAAAGTTAAGAAGTTTGGATTTGTAATTTGTTCTCCAATCGTTATTTATTTCCAGTACCGATTGATAACAAATTTGAGTGAATTCCTGAAGGACAACAGCTCGCTCGATTATCACCAACATGAACTACTTGATTTACTTTTTGGACATTGCTACATGTGCGTTTACATACCTATTTAAATAGCATACCTGGTTATTGTTTAGTCGCTGATGTAATTCGCCCAGTGTGATATAAGGGATATACTATACTTACTTCATATAACTTATTAATTTGTGCGAGATATTTATCAAGTTGGTATAATGAGATGAACGAAGCTCGGTCAAATTCTTATCTTATCAATTACATAGTCTCACAGCCGCTACTGACGCTGCGGTATTAATTATATAAAGTCGTATTTCCATAAACATGTGTCAAACTTTGGAATAAATTACCTGCCAACATTATAAAAGAAAGATAATAACAAAGTTTCCGGCCAAATGAATGTAAGAAGTTTTATCATGAATTTGGATATTTTGTTAGATTAAATATGATCAATTTCAGGAAACACTTATTTTTCATAATTTCATAATTTAAAGGATATAAAAATTTTATCGACCACTATTCGAATTCGATTGATGTCAAATGGTTCAGGATGGGATAAGGCAGCATTGTTCGTGAATTATTTGGTTACCACGTGTTGACATTTAAAACTAAAAATTTGATCATTATAAAGTCGTATGAATGTCATGTGTAGATACGTGTCATGTTTGTGTGTATGTGTACATGTGGACTAATATACTCAAACGAGACACTTCAAATGCTTACGAAGAAATTGTTAGGAAGTAGTAAGTCAGGAAGACCATTATTGAAGTAAACCAAGCCAAACTGCATCAAGCATTACCATAATCTTAGAATTCTTACCCATCTTCCATTGCTTGATTCCATATTTCAAATTCAGAACTACAGGCTCACCTCCGCCACACCAAAATGAAAATTGAGCATACTGATTACAACAGCAATTTTATTATGGACTTGCAATCTTGCTTAAATAATATAAACTAGGAGCAGCCTAACGATCCATAGCCATAGGTGCTATGGTACGAAGTGGAAGTGGGCAATCCGCTCTACATAGTGGACAGTTGGACAAGGCGAATAGTTCTTCTTGGAAATTCTTATCAATAAGTAGTAATTTGTAAGATGGAAAGCATTTTCAACAAATTTGGGAATGTACTCTGTGAAGTGGAACAGAATCATCCAAAGAAACTTTTGTATGTGGAAATATAACGATACAGCTATAACGTCAACCTTGTTAAATCCTGAATGGTACACAATTTCAATGGATTAAATTGTTCCATTTTGAAGCAAAATTCTAAGAAAACGAGCTCATTATCGTTTATACACGCATTGTATTATAAAAGGTGGTTTTCCTTGGCCGTGGACTACAAAAGCAATTAAAGTTCATTAATTTTCTCCAAACGCAAACCAGTTACATCAAAATTTCCTCAAAATGCAAGTCAAAACAAATGATATATTTTGGGTTTCCAATCCTCTCAACAATAATATTATAGTCGACAAACGCTAGCATTAAAATATCATAGGGGCTATAATTTAATGACGTCACTTCAAAATCCACTTTTTGGGATACCCCCACCCCCACGTCACTTCCTTATACATTATTATAGGATAGGCATTACAGGATAGGGCCATCACTTGAACTCGAGACCCCCCTACCCCCCTTCGACATGACGTCATTAAATTATGACCCCATACAGCGATGAAGAGAAACCCATATCTTGGAAGAAGTGGACAATTTTCGAGACATTGACATCACGAAGATTTGTGGTAAAAATATTTACTTAATTACAATTTCTAAATTTTTAAAAATCTATTTACGATAAATATGTTTCGTCAAGAATGTGCTCGTCGTCCTAATGGAGATCTCCCTAGTATTACACCTTAAATGCGTAAAAGTGATATAAAATTGTAATTTGTAATTGAGGCCCAATTACACGTTCAATTACAAGGTGAAAATCAATAGTCAAATTACCAATTACTTTTCTTAAATTTGTCATGTCTAAATTACCAATTACGTATATGTAATGTTTTTTCATTACAAGTAATTTCCAATTGTATTCTCTGAATGCATGTGAAAATGTTGGAGACACAAATGCTAAGCCTAAAACTCGATAAAATGAAAATGACAACCCTGTAGACTTGCTTTTGAAATTTTCCGAATTTTCGAATTTGGACTATTCGAAATCCATAATAATCATTTTCGGGGCTAGTTCTTCACAAAAGGTAGATAGGGAAAATTTTAACACTTAAAAAGTCATCCCTAAAAATCAATGCATAAAAATGTATGCGTAAATATGAATGTCTTAAATATGAATGTGCATAAAAATGGACATGCAAAAAGTGTGGTCGTCCGAAAAATTAACATGCATAAATAAAAATCCTGAAAAAAGAACGGCTGAAAAATAAACGGCAGAAAATTTAATAGCTTCGAATCTAGTTCTTACCATCCACAAATGTTTTACTTTGGAGGATGCCAAAATGACCTTCTACGATATTTTCAAACCCAAATCTGACGAAACTCAGAGGAACATGATTTACTCAGTCACCGCCAGCAAACACATATGGGAATTTTTCAGGTTTACTTATTTTGCACATTGAAATCATTAGCTTTTTAGTACCACTGTTACGACGAGTGAATCACCTCGAGAATAAAGGAAATCTTCAAGCATATTTACACAAACTTGCAGCAGTTTTGCTTTCAAGTGAAATTCTAAGAATGTAAGCTCATAAAAGTTTGTATTGTTATACCAAAAATTTGTGAACTTGGCAATGTACAATTCGAGAAAATTCCATCAATTATATGTAAATAACTTAAAGTAATACCATATGAATTGCTGAACCTAAACCAAATATGCTTACTGATCATTATCGTTCAAGATTTGACCATTTTATTTACAACGTTACCACCTCAAGTACCACAGTTAATTCACGTAAATTACATCAAAATGAAATTAGTTCAATTTCTATTCCTCTCAACATTAATGTTGACCGCAGAGGCTTGCATGAAGTTTAAATATTTCAACGATGAGAAAACCATAGAACCAGAGGGTATTTGGGATGAAGTTTCTAACCCCCGCAACATTATTTCGAGATGTGGTAAACGTCATTCAGATTATAATACTAGTCAATGTAAGTAATAAGAAATTTCTCACAACGATATATCTTCTCACAGAGTGTGGTCATCGTCCCAACGGAGATCTCCCTTGGAACGTGTTCGTCCACGTAGTAAACACTTACGATTACTGGTGGACTGGAAAGGAAAGAATTTGCACAGGAACAATAATCGCGTCCAATCTCATCCTCACATCTCACAAGTGTCTTACATTTGAAGATTCTAGAATGAACTTCTTCGACATTTTTAAGCCGAAATCGGAAACCCAAATTGGGAACATACATTACTCCACTAAAGACATAAAGGTCACTGAGAACTTCGCGATAAAAGGCTCCGGGAAAGTTTTCCAAGTCAAGGAAATTATTTACAATGGCCGATACGCATTGACATCCAGTTTTGATAAAGCTCCCGTTGATGATCTTGTCATCCTCAAGGTTTCAACAGATTTCACTTCTACCTCCAGAAAACAGAAGCCAATTTGCATTCCAGATGACGAGACTTTCAAAAATGTCAACTTGCTGGATGCGAGGGGAGTCTACTACGGAGCAGGGGAAACAGCTGACTACCCACTCCGAAAGGGGGCTTCGTTGGAACTGCCAATTTATTACCCGTCGGGTGATAAATGTTCGACAGAATATAACGATGGAAAGGGAGTTGTTTTAGGTGTTCATTCGAAAAAACTTTGTTCGGGATTTCTAATCAGCGCCGGAAATAGGAGCCCAGTACAATCCTTATGTGTTATTTTAGTTTGAAAATTCTTGTCAAATTAAATTTGTCTTGTTTCATTGTTTGAATGTATTTTTTCTTCGTTTCACTCATTTGTTTGCAGAAACAATTGGGCGCCCCACTGCTTGTTTCCCCAAACAATGTGTCTTATCTTATTGGGCTCTCGATAAATGTGTCGAAAGAAGGAGCATATGAAAATATCGTTTTCACCAATATACTTTGTAAGTTCCTACATCTTTTCATATTTGAAATCTATGGACTAATTTTTTTTCATTTGTTTCTTCAATTGTGTAGCCATGGTAAAATATCTGGAGCACCATGCCAAAATTCATAAAAGCAGATGGTGCAAGTCCCCTTCGAAAAAAGTGGACTTCAGCAAAAACAATTTCCTAGAGGGTGAGCTGTTTAGGAAACAGGATGTGCCACCATATTTGGGCTATCCTTGGGACGACCCTTCGAAGTCATATACTCGCGAAGAGACTCTTGACTGCAGGTGTGGGATTGCAAAGTATAAAAATTCTTCTGCCCGCATCGCGGGTGGAATTCAAGCAACTCCTTATGAGTTTCCGTGGATGGTTTCCCTCAGCATCACAGATCTACAACGAGAAGTGTTCGGTTGCGGAGGAACAATTATCAACGATAAGATGATTTTAACGGCGTAATTATAAATTACAATTTCATTTACAAATGCAGTACATAGTAGTTAGTTTCCTTACGTGGGTTTGTATCTTCCAGGGCACATTGTGTTTTCGATGAACTACGAGAGGGGCTCCCGGATCCTATAGTCCCCGCGGAAGACATCGAAGCGACAGTAAATATTCACAGGTACTATGACGACAAGCACGCAATAACCGTTCCAGTGAAACAAGTGCATGTTCATCCCAACTACGCGAAGTAAGTAAGTCATTATTTATTACATTTGGTTCTTCTCGTTGTATTGGGTCAGTTAAAGGGTTTAAGCTTTGATAACTGGGTTCGCTCGTCCTTGAATATGATAACTGATAACCATTGGTAAACTACTATTTACGATGGCACTAATTCAGTTTTACCACAAATTTTTTAGGTTTGAACTAAACGATATTGGTAACTCACAAATCTCCACTATTTATATATAAAGTTTTAATGGGTGTAAATCGATAGAAAAAAAGAAAAGTTCGTACTAAATAGCGTTACTTGAGCTTGACACACCACTACCATTTGGTGACACGTACCCCGTTCGACCCATATGTCTACCGAATCCAAACAAATATCTTCCGGTCGTCGGGAAAATGGCTACGGTAACGCCAGAAACTCTAACGAAAGACTATTTAATAAACAAAAGCTAATCTGACTTTTCGTGTTATAATGTATTATTTTGAAGGCGGCCGGTTGGGGCGACATAAATCCAGTAAGCGAAACAACAAAACGTTTATTGTCATAAATGAAACCCTCAAATATTTAAGAAAAACAATTGATTTTTGTTTCCTAGGACACCGGAGAGGATCCTGAATATCTGCAAAAGGTTGAGCTCCCAATACTGAATTTTACTCAGTTTTGTGGGCAATTTCATATACAAGCAGGCAATGTTCCAGCTCGCCATGATGGAATTCCGTACCTATGCGTAGGATATTTGAATAGATGGTTTGATTCTGCAGCGGTGTGCATTTATTTTATTTATTTAATATATTTTCAAGGAATGTGATATGCGTTACGTAAATTTTACCGAAAATTTTTTAACCCAGTGTTTATTTTAATACTCAGGGAGATTCAGGTGGTCCATTGAAGATTTACGTTGCCGAAAAGAAACGTTGGTTTCAAGTAGGAATTGTGAGTTTTGGTAAGTGGAACAATGTTCTAGACTAGTATCTTTTAAAGTTGCCCTTGTAACGTGAAAAATTATGTTTTTCAGGTGTTGATGACGATTTGCCGAAAATTTTCCCCGACCCAAAGTTTGCTCCAAAGGACTATGCCACAGCAACAATCTACGAGGATGTGCAAAGTACGTAATTAAACTATAATTGTAATTTAAAGTCGATTCATATTTTTGAGATTTGTTGATACAAATTCTCATCTTTCGAAGGATATCAAAAATTTATCGACTATCATTCGAATATGGCTGGTGCCAAATGGTGTAAATCGGGGTAGACGGTATTGTGATTTCACGCACTGATTGGATATTACTCGTACTAGAATTCAGTGGATACGCTTTAAATAATTTAACATTGTGAATTAGTTGTGAAATGAATAAATTCTGGTAAATGGAATAATGAAAGATGTACCGTGGTTCTATTCTCGACACGACTCCATAGCCGTTGATAAACAAATGTAACCATAGAAAGGTGGCTAACTCAATATTGTTGAAATTTAAGTCAGCAGTCATAGGTCGCTTTTATCTGCCAAAAGAGGGTAAATATGGAGAGGGTTCATTTCATCCCCGAACCGAACACAACCCAATTTTATAATTACTGCGGTGATGTTGATTATCTTTACTCAAATTGTCATGCTTATTCTTATGGTAACCGTACTCGCATTCCATTCATGCTTGTGGGACAAGGTCACGTCAACGTGTAAATTTTGAATATTGCAATCTGGCAGCTATCTTCATTGTTTCACTTTCGAACGAAATTCTGAGAAAGTTGGCTCATAAACGTTTGTTTCCTCGTAACAAATTGTGACCTTGGCAATGAAATTCCAGCAACTCCATCAATTCAGTGTCCTATAGTCCCATCGTATATCGATTCGTACAAATGTATCCACATTACTTACAATGTTACTGACACAACACCAGCGGCTACCTAAATTACATCAAAATGAAATTTGTTCGGTGACATACACATGAAGACAAAATATATCCTAAATGTTAAACGTCCAACATAGATAGCTCGGTTTCCCAGGAAACCCGAAAGCCTTCAAAATATCTGTGAAAAGTAGAGCTCCCAATCCTAACTTTTATCAGGTATTGTGAGAAATTTAATGTCATTCCACGTTACCCAAGACTTCCAGCTGTAAAAGCAATGAACGTGCCCAAATTGGCATTACAGCTATTCCTTTGGGTGGGCTGACTTCGGATATGAAAAAACCGAGAGGAAAAATCAGGGAATACTTACTCTACAATAAAGAGACACTCTACATACAAAAATTGCCCGATAAAAAGCTACAAATAAATTTTAATTAGTCATACGTTAATGATAATTCATCAATAAAAATTATTACATTGGATGTGAAATCATGAGGTAAGGCCTTGTCAGCCGTTTTAAATGCAACAATTTTATTGTTTTCATGCC
>JAQFZW010001996.1:0-20757 GCA_034687055.1 Heteromurus nitidus
ACCCACTGCATGCATGTGTGTCTGATGATGTAGTAATAAAACGGGACTTCAAAAAATGGACCCTACCCAATAATTATTAAACGTCTTTCGGTGATTACCAAACTTGCCAGGTAAAACCAATCCCATTTATACATTTACTTTACAGGCAGCAATCAAAGCCGTATCTTTGGAAGGACATTGAAGACACGATTTGACCCAAATTACTCACACAGATGTGTATGGTCATGATGATGGTGGCAATAAATACATGTACGAACGAATTCAAGTTGAGAATTTAGGAATCAGCAGAATTTTGTCTTCACTCCGAGAAAATATTTCTTCATTATTGTGACCTCTATACGACCCACCCAGAGGTGCTTCAAACAAACCGTCGAAATCTACGATAAGCGAATTGCCAAAGCTAATTTGTAAAAAAAATTTTTTACCGTGTGGGCACGATTGTACCTGGAGAAATTGCAATTGTTAACATCGTCGTCTCATATTGCCCGTGCGCAGAAGTCAACTATCCCGATTTATTTATTCGATGAGTGTAACAATGTGACTCCGTAATGTTCGATTTGAATAGTAAACTCATGGCTTGAGCACAACATAGTCAAGCATAAAAGTTCAGTTATACGAGTTGCCTTCAATTGTCAAACGAATTCGACATACGAACAAAGCAGATGCTAATTCTATGGTTGTTGTTAATATATTTTGTGTACTTCGTGGTGTAACACTCCTTGTTCTGGCCCTTGTCCAAAAGTAATATTCTTACGGGGAATAATGGTTCACCTGACAATGAGATAATACTCCGAAGTGAGTAATGTTTTATAATGCTTACATCAAAGATGAGCATCACACCAGTAATACAAGCCGCGAATGCATGTCGTATGATTATGATGACCTTCGTGAAATGGGCAGAAGCGTAGGTTTTCATATCTTCTTCGTCAAGTCAATACGTGGGTCGGGTGTTATTTAACTGCACACCGAGACCTCTTAACTTCCATACTTATTGGATATTATATGAAATGAATTTTAGTGTTGCTCTACCAGAAATCCTTCAAGAAGTCATCTTTGATCAAACGTACAACGGTTTTCTCTTTGTGTGTTTCATACTTTATGCGTTCCATTCTCATTTACTAGGATGGTCAAAGAAGTTGATTGTTGGGCTAAAGAAATCATAAGAGAAGCCTTTTCTGACGTATTGTTATTTTCAGCCTATGACTACTGATTGGGTCAAGAATTTTTGAAATTCAGAATTGATGATATGGAATTGTCATTTTGGTAGAAAGTGCGTCATTATAGATATCAAAAGCGGTGAACGGTGAACGACCAACAACCTATACACGTGGCTTGTTTAATAAGCAAAAGTGTTATTTAATGAGGAAGCGAGTTGTTTTTTAAAAATATCACCAATTATTTATACTTAATTCTTATTTGTTTAAGCCAGGTTGTAATTGAAATTTCTTTTAATTTCGTGGATACAGGAAATAGAAGAGTACTTAGCTATTATAGTCTCATCGTTATAGCTGAATGACTGGTGCATCATTCTATTCATTTAAATAGTGGACACTCCAATTATTATTATTTTTGAAAACTAGATTTCCCAGAGAATGTGCTACGCCACTACTCTCTGACTTGTACGAGTTCTTGATTGCCAGAAAAGCTGTAAGGGAAAACGTCATGCATGCATGCAAGTATTTTTTTAATTTAAATAGAATTAAAAGGCCCATTCACGTGTTTAGTCATCTTCAATAATACGGAACATTGAAAGTCGAAGCCGGATGCACGACATTTAGAGAAACCAGTCAGTCGGATTTTCGGTTATGATGATCATCATCGCATCTTAATATATTACTTGCACACTCCGCTTTTGCAATATGCATATATTTTCGACATATTTTGTTGTTGGATTGCTTTAGCTGAGAAGAGAGCTTTTTCTTTGCAAAACCACAAGTATGATGATGATGAAGGTAAGAAAATAAATGCACACAACTTGCTACTATGCTAGAATGACGACGGGACAACGGGATTTTGTGCTAATTTGTCAGTTCATTCTCAAACAATAATGGCCACCGGTAAAATACTATTTATCATGATAACGATGAAGGACGTGTGCACCTTGTCTTCTGCCCACACGATGACGTCTCACATACGAAATTTTCTCCTATATAAATTGGGTTTTAGCCTAAGCTCTGCCAAGCAACAAAAAAGTCATACTTTTTGTACTTGATTACGAACGTCACTGGAACATAATCAAAATGCGTGCACATACGACAGGATTTAGAAAGTTGAAGACACTCAAGTTCCTATTATTTACTACGAACCAAAAATTGTATATGAAGAGTGCAACAACGTAGCTAAAACCTTAATGATGCGTCTGTGTGTCATTATGCCTACTTTTTTATACGAATTTCCCTTTCTAACAATGTCACTCTAGACATTTTCGAAGTACATAAAAATCCGAGATTTGTCCGCTTTACAACTGCAAGCTCATGACCCATTTCAAACGATGATTTGTCTTGTCGGCGCACTACGACGGTGCGGAGATTATTACCTACATTTTAAGATCGAGCATGTATAATATAATGCAAATGAAATGGATGAAAAAAATTCGACGGAATGTAGCCCATGAAAAAGTAAAAACGAAATACTAAACTGATTTACGGCAAGCTTGTCACTAAATTACCTCAAGTTACGGCGCATATTGAAGCAGATATCCCCTTGTTTTTCGCTTTGAACACCTACATTCATCCGTGCGGCTTCATTAGAGCACACTCACTGCGTGCATATAAGCTCTAGGACTAGGGCAGAGATTTCGAGAGAGACACATTGACTGCAGAAAAACAATTGTAAAGCACACATTAAATCCTGCAGATTATGCTAAGTAGAGAAAACGTTTACGAAGCAATCTCCCCATTACTCCTTCTTTACTCGAATTGTAATAATACTAACGATGTACCAGAGCAGACATGAAGAATTTAAAGAAAAATAACGAAAGGACGCGGGGAAGGAACATACATTTTTTGCAGAATTTGATGATTACAGAACATCTGCATAGCTACTTAATGCGCTATCGAGTGACATTAACTCAAGCTGGACGATTGACAATTTGGACGAGAGGAAAACTCACTTTATCTTAAAAGGTTTTGCATAGATAATGAAAAAGGAACCGGATGTTGCTTTTTCTGCGTTCAAGAGTAGGTCCTTTCAGTTTAGTTTCAACGACTCAATGCGAAAAAGAATTGCGCTCGTAATTTTACATGTAAAACATAAAGAATACATGTGCGACAAACACATGTAGATATGCTTAAACCCTTATTGTTAGTTGTATGCGTATCTGCTTCAGTAATATAATCAACTTCTTGTTTTATATATATGATCATACCAGTTCCTCTCTTCTTGAAGCTATATAGTTGAACACGTCATCGCCTATATTGTACTGCAACTGTGGGGCACTCGCCAAAGTCAGGGTTCAGACAGAGACAAAGAAACATGCTGTGAAAATGGCGAGCTTGGCCATAATGAGATAGTCAATTCTAATAATTGGTATCAAGGACAATTTGAAGAGCTCCGTAATAATTAAAGTACAAATTTTTGAAAGTCATATCGATTAATTTTAATTTAATCCTCAAAAAGGATGACTACTACGATTACGTACAAGCTGAGATGAGTACAACAAGTTGAAATAATAGTGAGTTATCAATGTGACTTCTCTCAAAGTGTCATTCAGAGAAAAGAGAAGCCAAATGTTGTCTGGGTAGTTGAGAGATTTTCTAACGCCATTGGTCATGAACTGTAATAGGATTGGTCATCAGCATTGTCTGCGTCTAGATTTAAACTAGGGAAAAATGCAAAAGCGCAAGCGTCTGATGACTTTCCACACAAGAATTTCAATCAGTCAGCGGCAACATGCATAACTAGTTTCCTTTCAAGTACCCCAGACTTGATTATCAACTCCCACAGGTTCACATACATACAGTCAGCGTGCAATCTTGATTTGTAATGACAACGCGAATTTTGACTTGTTTGAGATCAAGGAACTTCCTGGGGAAGCATGAAGACGATCTTGTCAAGTTCGAATATACTATATGATTACCGTTTTTGTTGACGAAGTGGCAGGTGGCAAGCACCTGCCTATATGTGTGTTGAAATATTTCTGCATTTATGAATATATCGAAACTACTTTACACATCCGTTTTAGACATAGTAAATTATCCTTCAACGCCAATGGTCGGGTTACGCGTGTCCCACCAAAAATGTCGCACGAAATCTGTTTAATATAAGCATTGACAAGGGAATATGGGAAATCATCTATAAACACTCACGAGTCTTAAACTAACAGACAGAACAAAGACAAAAAATAAATACCTAGCATACTTATTTTAGTTTCAAATTCTAGGTCATATTATGTTGATAGTCAGACTTCTGGGAAAGGTCAAAACTCTATCGAATTACAAAAATAATATGTATTATTGCAAATATTTCTCTCCCTGAAAAATCACATTCCTGCGCCTTGCAAAATGCCAGCATTAGACTAAATTCTATTTTGAGGTTTGCTCAGGCATCTTTTAAGAATAATAATTCCTTTTTGTGTGCTATTAACATTAATAGTGCATTTTCATGTTAAACCCTCAAACAACCACACAACAAGCGAAAATGGTGTGCTTGTTAGGTAAAAAGTTTAAAGAATACAAAAAAGCAGGGGAGATCCTTACAGTAATTAACTGTTTGTGAGCACATGAAACGTAATTTTTATAATTAAAACTCAACCTAATTTGTTCGTAATAAGTGATCCTTACATTTTTTCATACTCTTTCGCTTCATTTTGCTGAAATTTGTGCGATCTTCAGTCTCAAAATAGAAGGAATAATAATATACCACCAATTTAAAGTGAGCTCTACACCTGAATAAAATCCCATTTTGTGTTATAGTCTTATACCAGGATAAAATTGATGATGAAATTATAGATGTTTTATGAATGCACATGACCAATTTCTCTCTAATTGTTTTTGCATGCATATACACAGAATGTTTGTTTGTTTCGAAGTTAATAACAACGTGAAAACTCAGTCATGAGTTGATGATAGTTGTTAGAGACTATGTAACACGTATGATTATCATTATAGTTAATGGTCAAATTGGATCACTACTTCACTACTTAAAACTATATTATGTATATAATGTGCGTTGAGAACCTAATAAATATATAGCTCCGCAATAAGAATGCTTTCTTTTGTGTTTGAAAGAAAAATCATCGTTACCACAATGAAAATCGTAAATACTTCGATACGACTAACTAACTCTCGTTTGCTCATAAATAGTCGGTTACAGAGCATCCCTCCGTTGTATTTTTTTCATAAATATTTTGATATGTTCGGCGTGCCTATTGTAGCATTATATTACATTCTCATAAGAGAAGTGAGCACATGTGTATAATACATAATAAAATTAGTAGACCATCACAAGACACGGGAAATTAAGTGAGGCTATCGTCTCTTTTCAAAATTCAATCATTGAACGAATTTATAAACTGATGCCCCCTTGTAAGAACTCCAAGTACCTATTGTTACAATTACAGCTTGGACATATGCACCTAAATACGTCCATACGCCCACGCACGATGCATCTCTGCAAAAATCTGCATCATCCTCCACAAATACACACACAAAACAGAGAAGATTATCTCTGTTCCAATGCAAATTTTAATTTTATCTCGTGTTTCCCCATGCACGGCAAGCGTCTCTCATCTTGGCTAATTGCATCGTCACTCAAGCATACAACAAAACATCTTCAATTTCGAATTACATCTTGAAAGCAATATGCGTAATAATATGGTGTAGTTAATCATAATGAGATATGTATTGCTATTATATGAGTATTGGGTTCACTTACACTCGTGCATTGCAAGATCATAATGATAGGAAAGGATATTCATTGAATTGTGTCGATGGCGATAGTTCCAACGAATGATTTTCTAAACCTAGATTTTTAACTCGAAATACATATGTGAAGTGTAATGAATTTTCTTGGTGAAGATGTAGCTTTTTTTCTGAAGGATCCTGTCCGGTGGTCGTTCCTTCACTTCTAGCACAGTGGGTCACCAGGAATATCAGCCATTATTTAGCCTCCTCTAGTTTTATAAAGTCGTCCTCAGGCACTTCTTATCAAGAAGAGCTGCACGTGAAATCTTCGCTGAAAGACAAGGGTTTTAGGGTGCGCTATACGTTGAAAAACCACGACTGGCCGCTTCTCGCCAGGGCAAGGTTGGTTCTTGGATTGAAGAACCCCTCGAGTTCGCAGTTTCAGCCATTTTACGTGAGATACACGGAACGACGACGGAACTATTAAAGAAATTATGGCAAAATTAAAAAATCTGGTTGGAAAAAGCAACATCCAGCCTAATCATGTTATGTGAAACTCTATAAAATATGTCCGCGATTGTAAATTGTAATAATACCATCCATAAAAATATACCACAATGCATTTTAAACCGATAAAGGATTCATTTTGTTCCGGTGAACGAGTTGCGGTTGATATCTGGTTACTTTCATTTTTATCACAGAAGATGTTAAAATTATGCATTCATAACAACGCAGTTAAAGTATATGGCCAAGCCACAATGAGACAATGAAATTACCGATGCCATAATGTTGCTTATATGTTGCCTTCGACAAGTGGTAAATATTTAACACTTTTCTCTGATTTCAAATGACATAAATACACATTGACACAGTAAACGACGCATGACTGAATGACTGAAGTTTCTCGTGTTGATGAAAGTAAAAGAAGCCTTATGCAACAACACCAATTTTTTAAATTTACGGCAAGTCGCTCCACTCACGACGATGAACTGAAAGTCTGAGAGTTCAAGGAACCTTTTTGCCAATAATATGAGGTGCTAAAGGAGCGTATATCTCACAGTTATTGGCTAATTTATAGGAGCCCTGAGTGACAGCAACGTAGTTCAAAGCAAGTGCTGATCATTTCCCACACCAAGATCATCGTCGCCATTTGCTCGTAGGACAACCACACATTTCGATATATCTTGACCTATCACATGTATGGCCACCCTTCAAGGCCTGAACTTCAGGTCTTGAAGAGCAAACAAATGTTGACTTTGAACGGTATACAGAAACAACACCAAATCTCTACCTTTGGTTAAGGTAGACGTAGCAATTGGAAGATATTCTCACCTGTGGAGTTAAGTAATTATTAGAGAATCTCCATTAGTGAATTTGATATGATTTGCATGCTCTATTGCCACAGATGCAATATAAAATTGCTCACCTTCGTTCATCAGGTAATCACCATTGCTCATCTTCCTCGTCCTCATCACGCTTGTGAGGAATAGAAAGCAGATTTTTTGACCAAGGTACGCTGACTGTCTACGCACACTGTGATCGATCTCGATTTTCATTTACAACCATCATCGTTCAAAAAAGTTTCACCCAACAAACATGATTTTTATGTGAAATATAAAAAACTGCAGAATCATGTTGGAAATTGATAGAAAACTAGATGCTTTGTAAAATACAAGCATTCCTAAATATTTAATTAGCTAATCAGCTCTGCCACTATGATTTCATGTAGCGTTTTTAGACCTTTGATGAAAGCTCCCGGTGAAATTAACATTTTAAGACTTGCACAATACGTAAGATTGTTGTAACGATTTCGCATGTACAATATTCTTGGGGACTGATTAATGACTTAAAGGAAAGCTATTTTCTCTAATCAGCCATCGCACATCCCCACACATGCTTATTCAATTTAGCTTGTAATTAGATTATTTAACAAGCAATTGCTTTTACTTGTGTACCTGCCCGTAATCATGACTGAAATTGTTTTATAATAATTAGCTATATCTCTCAAATTATCTTGAACAATTCTATACAACACACGTGGGGGGTTTAATATTTTAAACACTTCAATTTAGACTTGCCTCATTGGTGAATATGATTGATGTCTTGGCTGGCATTGATACGTGGGGGTCAAATGTTTAGAACGCGTATTATGCTTTTGGTATTCTAGCTTCGGAAAAGAAAGTGCCATCATATCGCTATGCATAACAGGGTTACAAGTTTTTAATGGCCGATTATTAATTAAAGTGGGAATTTATTGAAAACTGCTCATTTATGAACGGAGGGAATCATAAGATTGTGTCTTGATTGATCATATGACTTGGCTTACTTAAATAATTAATTAGGCTTGCACTCTATATCATCTGGCAATCTAAAGAGCCCAAGTGTATTTATTACTCTCCTCGGAATAGGACGAGTGGTTTTGCGAAGATTTATGACTTTGAACTTTAGGCCTGGTTGCGAGAGAGTTGAAGATTGTTGACATGACATTAACCTCCTCGATGATATCACTCGAAGAGGTGTGGTTTTCTCAAAACTTAGCTTTGCTACTCGAGAGAAGTGAAACCGTGGAAACATTCAATGACACTTGGTGCATTTTTTGAGGATTTCATATTTTACCAAACCAGGTGCTATATACATCATATTTTCCTTAGAAAATGCACAAACAATTACATCGCTTCTCTATAATTCAATATGCAAATTTGTAACTTTTCACGAAATTACTTTCTTCCATTTTCATGCAGTATTTTTTTGGCAGGCTCACACATCAACGCTACGAATTTTGACCACACTCAATACATGCAAAAAATAGATGAAACAATTTGACAGCTTAGGATATGTGACCGTGTTGATATAACAGCAACGATGTTAAAAACCGGATGAGACCAAAATGAAATTGATGAGGTTGTCCTCACCAAAACTAGAAGTTTCTTGAATCGTCAGCGTGAATGATAGAGATCATACTTGCATATATGCCCAGTGGCTACAACACTGCGTCGCTTTTCTTTTGAATTTATATGAATGAGTGAATGTGAAGCCAATGATTACCCCACTTGTCACAACAAACATCTCATAAAAGCTTGCATTTCCTAGCTGTCAATATGCATTTCAGTGGTTTCACCTGGCCACACAAGCTGCGTATACGTGGTCAAAGTCTTTTGCTCAAAAGTGACACTATAATAGAAAAAGTTGCAATTGCTAAAACGTTACGTAGGCTGAGAAATTGAACAAGTCGTCGCCCTGTTATATCAACGCAACTTGAAAGAGTAAAAACAATATTATTTTTTTCGAGCATCACACGTTTCTTAAAGCAAAAGAACATGAATGTCTCTATTGCGTGATGATGATATGGTTCAGTAGAGGTTAAACTAATTTCTCTTGTGTGGATATGATGATGTAGCGCAGCAACAATTTGTTTTCTACTCGACGTCTCTTATTGCGTGAAGGGCAGGGAAGGATGCTCCTTCATTAATTATTCAATTTGCCTTATTATATGGACCAACTAGAAGAAGGAGAAAATCGTTTGTCGAAGATAATAATGAGCCGCATTTCGTTACAATTCCTCACTGTCAAAAACTTTTCACCAAAACTATTTACTGTCTGCGAGGCAATTTAGATCGCCATGAATATTCATGGTTTCAAAAACCTCTCCCACTTCATCGCACCTCCTATCTCATCACCCTAGAAACCAATGTTGTACATGGTCACACACATTTTAAAAAAATGCACGAAACACCGCATATTGGAGTACTTATATATTATCATCATCATTGTTCTGCATTTTCCTCCCATATAGTCCTCACGATTTCAATTCTTGTTTGCACAGAAAGATTGACAAATAAATGCGCAAGTGTTGAAGAAAATTATCCGAAATGTTTTGTTTTTATTTTTTATCCGCCCATGTGGAGAGTAAAAACAATCTTCTCGCTTTCCACCACCACGAAAGAAATTAGCTTTTTTAAACCGCAGCACACACACAACTGAAAATGTCGTAAATCTGTCCGCAAATCTTATTATCTTCTTCGACAAAAATTTTTGCATTTTGGGTCAGTCTCAGTCCTCAATTATGTCTTTGTGTATCATTTATGCGTAAGTTGTCTCATGTGTGAAAAATACCCACAAAATCCTGACGACTGAGACTCTCTCTCTTAAGGGCTGGTGATAGCGGGACGTAGTCAACTTCAATGAGAGCACTTCGCTTTTGGGCAATCAACGCGTGAAATAAACGCAAGATTGTACTTATTCGTGTGGTTAACATTTTCGAAAATGCATACAAATCCTCACATTTAAGTGACTTTCTTTATGAAATTTATTTATTTAATGATGAAAGTGGTACACTCAAGAGACAGTATCACCTACCTCAATCTACATACATGAATACCTACATGCTTTATATTTCACGGGTACAAGTTTTTTTTATATGTTAGCATTCATTTACCATCCATTTTAATTATGACAATGAGCATTATTACCCAGCACTACATTGTCATCTTCCCAAACAAAATGCCTAAAGTCGTCTACATTTCACTGATTAATATCTGCCGGTTGCCCATGATTAAGCACTTGTTTTATTCCGACTCACTTTTCGAGTTAACGTCTTCCCTCCCTGTCGGCGTACTTCCTTAAAAAATTGAGTTAGGAAATAAAAAAATGTAAATGATTCATCCAAGTTCGAAAACCACTGATGCCTGATGCGACACATTTATTTCTGCAAACCACAACGAATGGATCATGTATGCCAATTGAGGTATTCTACCGCGACAACAGCGCAATTCGGTGCAATATCGCTTTCAATCTCAACATGGAGGATGTGTCACGTAAAAATTCAAGAATTAAATAAATGCTTGTTTCTACGCACAACTATAATTCTACAAAATTAATTCACGTCTGAGTGAGAGGGAAACGCATTATGGCAAGCGTAAGCGAGAATTACAAACAGCAAAACATTCCATTTCAGTATTTTTTTACAAAAAACAACTAATGTCATTTCAATGCCTTTAGGCCTACGGTAGAAGAGGATCTTTTATCATTCTCACTATCTAGTTCTTCCTCCGGTCACCACATCTCTTTACTCGTGGTATATTGTGCATGCAAAATAGAACTTGGTACACATGATTAAAGTAATACGTTTGCACGACTAACAATACACTTTTCCCCGAATGAGAAAAATGAAATGACACATGCATACATACCTACGCACTCTCATTCGTGCTGCTGAAGAGTCCTACTAACCGGAAACGTGAGTTACATTACTCATTCTACGATGACGGAATGAGAATTTTCTCAATGAACCCTGCGGCAAAAAATGCCAGATAGCACACGGTATCAAGGCATAAGATTCATACCTGAAAACATTTTCATCCATACCTTGAACTTCACATTACTAACTTACTTGTTTTGCGAATTGAAAGAGTTACTGAAATGTGGAGAATTTGCAAAGTTAACTTAAAGCTCATATCTAAACGTGTCATATATGTGGTGTTATTGCTTTTTATCACACTTTGTCCTCAGTATCTTTTTTTACAAAAAAAAGTATATGAGGAAAAAGGGACACGCGGATAACCAAGTCCAAATTTTTCTTCAAGATAGTGCATTATATTATGTGATGTGTATATGATGATGATGAGAATGATGATGATGATGACTCTATTGTTTGTCTCTACATGGCACTTGGCACACTCGTTTTCTAAAAACTTTACTTGATTCTCATAGTTTTTGCAAATCATGTCATAGTCATATTGTTTCTCCTTCTTCGTACAAAATCTTTTGCTAACTTGAATATACACAAGTTTCATCTTTAATAACTTTATGGTGTTTCTCTGAAAAGTTGAGTAAAATTGTGTGAATTTTTCCGCTGTCATATAATAGTTGGGACATTTTGTAAAAACTTTTCTTTTTTACCACTGTTTACTACTTTTGCTTTGTCCTCTGGTACATCCTACTAAACAGTGCAAACTGTGCATAGTTATAGTCGACGAATTCCTCTTGTGGAAGAATGCAGCAATAAGGAAACTCTCAATGTGAGAAAAATGTTTTTAAAATCGATGCTTCAATATTACGGTCGCATATATCTGCTGTATTCTTCTTAACCACTTCGTTTCATAAGTTACTCCATTAGTGTCTCTCTCTCTAGGTTGGTCATGACTAGAAGTTTATATATGCTAAACTAAAATACAATTGAAAAAAAATGAATTAAGATGTTTCAAGTTGGGTGCGTGAAGAAGTCAAATTTAAATCACAATGAACTTGAGTTTTTTCTGTGAACAATTGCTAATTTCAGGCACTAGGTCTTTAAGACAGTGTCATGAATTCAAATGACACTTGTGAAAAAACAAAAGATGGTGGCAGAAAGTGGGGAAAAAGAGTGCCAAATATTTTTACGCTGATGCAGCAAAAGTGCAACCGTAATTGATGATATGTAGATTATCTCTCTGTTATCGTAGTAAATAAATCATGTCGAGTTTTCAACGTAGCGAAAAAAGGTACGTCACTGCACAGCACTCTGCAGTGAAACAGTGGTTGATTGCATGCGACTATACGAGCTTCACAGACGTGGCTTCTTCGCAGAGAGCGACTGAAAAGTAGGTTTGGTCAACGATCGGAGTGAAATAGAAAAAAAAAACAACCGCCACGCACGGCTCTTCGGAGGACAGAAGCAGAAGTGTAAACGAACATGGCCTACTTCCACTTGTTACTTTTATTTCCCTTTCATATATAATATTAATCTACTTAGCTAGCTCATATTTCACTTTTTGAGGAGACTCCGTATATTTATTTTTTATTGAGACCACAGATTTTTCACAGTCTTGTAGTATATATGTCTGTATCCATCTAAATAACTCCTATATTATGTATATGCCTTGCTATGACGACGATACAATAAATTGTCCAGATGGATGCCACGATGCGTATTTTTGTACGGCGATTCTTGTCCTGCTCTACAAATTTAACCGAACTGGTTATCCCAAAGTACTAAACCAAGAGTTCGGTTTCCATTTTGGTTTAGCCAGAGCCAGTTCTGAAGTTGAGGCATGTCCACAAATCTGCTGAAAAGAAGCAGAATTATCTGAATTCAATTATAAGTAAGGAACAAAAAAGCATTTCAAATCAAGGGGCATTTTAGGCAACCATCCTCCAAAAAACTCGTTTAAGGATTACCCATATTGATGCACGTGAACAGTCTTACGATATAATACAGGTTCAATTCTTCTATGTGAGAACGAAGAAACGGGTTATTTTACGGATTGTGAGTAAGAATAAGAACCTTTTCTTGCTGTTATCCGCTCCGGTAACATTAAAAAGCCACTTGCCTTGCCTAACAAGAGCAAATAATATTTTATATTGAACGAATTGAAGGCAAAAAGTGAGTCGTGATTTTTTAAAATGTCGATGCATGCATATTATATTTGATTCCTGATTGAGCAAAATTAGCAGTATCTAGACTACATATTGATGTCATTCTCTGATGATTTGATGATGACTATAGTATAGACTATACATGTTTATATATTCTCGAGCATTATACTTCCTAAATGTGTATATTCCATTTTTACAATGCATTTGATATAAGAATATTGAATTTTTTTTTCAAAATCGAATTCACAAAATAATACAAAACTATAAACCCATCCGTTGTTCGTCTATTTACAATTCACAGTGAACTTTTCATATTTGTGATAACCGGAAGAGTAATGTCATTAGATGCCTCCCTCAGTTCTATGCATTATGGCTTACCATGTCACCTCCAAAAAAACCTACTAGAATATATAAATAGCAACATACATAATAGGTTTCGTTTAAGTATACACTCTGCTGGACATCGAACCCATCGCATAACTCATAAAGATGTTCCAACAATTGTATTTATTGAAGTTGGCATATGAAAGTGAACTTGAAAAAGGAAAAGTACTAGAACCTTTTTGGCAAATGCGTACTCCAGTAACAAAACTATTCCTCCTTTTGTATTTGTGTGTGTTGCGGAAGAATTTTATTTACATTGCATATTATCCTCATATACTAAACGCATTATATGGAAATGACTACCATTTCCATGAGCACCATACAAAAAATGTGCATATTCCATACATCTCGTAATATGATATCCTGTTCAAATTCATAATGGAGAGTTTTTTTTGGCCAGAACTAAAAAATTTCTCAAAGCATTTTATAAGTCTTCTAACAACAAATAACATATTATATGTTACCGGAAACAGGGCCAGGATTGCCAATAAAAGGGTGAGCCTTTCAACTAGATGCGGTGTACATTTTATTGAAAGTTGAACCTAAACCTAAACAAATACCCCGACGTCATCTTGAACTGATAAATGAAAGTTGGAGTTGGAGTATCGCATCAGCTCAACCCCATTTGGCAAATAAATACAATCACAAATCCCTGGTAGCTTGGCACAATCCTCCACATCCTTTATTCCGCCTAACCACTCACCATTCATTTTTATATGATTCACTATGAGAGATGCGATGCTTTGAAGAACATAACTTTGCTCATTTAAAATTCTGCTTTGCGAAGAGGTTAGCGTCTTACAATAAAAAGCTCATTCCGAATTATTTACCAACTCTTCAAAAGCCAAAACGCGACAATATTATGCATTTTTTCATATCTCCGGAAAAACGCCAACACCAAAAGGACACCCCTACAAGCTCTTGAAATATTCTGCGTTTTATTTCAAGGTTTATGGCTCGAGTTAAGATGGTACCTTCACTGAAGCTTTTTTGGCTCTACCTTACAAAAAATTCAGGTCAATGTGAGATCTTGACTTTGGTCTTGCTTTACTCGTTGCCCTATTCACTGATGAAAATAAAACAATGAAACCAAAATTCATAATCTTTCCTTCGCAAATGTGTACACCATGAAGAACAAACACAAAATATTTCGAAGAATCATTGCTAATATATCATCATTTTCATTTAACATCATATATGCAAAAAAAGGTTGACCGTAGTTTTCCGGGTGACTCGGATGCACACATCGTGCCTAACCTGGTTGGTGAGGCAACCATTTTCAATTCCCACAAACGTACGAAATCCTTTTTCATATTTTGCCCTATCGAAAAGTAGGTTTTTCAGGGATAAAAGGATACAAAAGGAATAATATATTGAAAGATGAATTCTAGGTTAAACCTGTAATACCAGATTATTAGGTTGCATGTGAGTAATCGTCAGTGTACGATTTATATCGGGTAAAGGACGTTTTAGCAATTACCAGGAGCAGAGTAAGTTGTAACAGAGAAGAGATGTGAGCATCAAGGGAAATTTTTTTTATGAGGAGAGGTACGTTTTGTTACTGGTCCTTGACTTTTTCAACTCTCTTGTTTGGCTAACCGATCCCACCGTCCATTCAGCCACGGCCGACGGTCAGCATTGTTTTGTGTCAAAGAGATCAGGAATTCAAGCAGGAATCCATACAAACAAGAAAACGAGTAAAAACAACGGCATCTTTACCGTCATTGTTGTCTTTCTCTTTCTTGGCCAAAACCTGGTGTGGTGCATAACATATATATCTGACGTTTTTTTGTCGATGTGTGGAGCACAACATCATACTACGAAAAAAATGTGTGTTGATGCAAAAAAATCTTCGCGTCCGCCATGGCGTCCTCGTCCCACCACCATCAGCAAAATACAAGTTCAGCTAACCACCAGAAGAGTCAGTTTTTCCCAGACTTGATTTGCACACTGAGGATCAGAAAGGTGCAGTGGGCGATTTCAATTGAGTATTTCGACTTGAGTCTTGTACAAATGTATAGTTTAGACGATTCGTACAAAAAACTGACATAGTATTTGACTTAATTTCTCTTCAAATTCTCGAAGCAACCGACAGACTTGGGTAGTGAAAACCAAAACAAACAAATGCTGCGATATGATATAGGTATGGTGTGATATGATATAAATTACTTTGGATTTTATGAAATTGTATTTCCATAAAAATATCTTACGACATTCCGTTGACACTTCGCATTTCTTTGTGATGAATATGCAAAAATATGTGGAAGAAGAGCATACGAAAAGTAGGTATATACGCGGAGGAATTCATGCAATGTGCTGAGATGAGACTTTGCTAGGGTTGTTTCAACTGGTTTGTAGCCCATGCCCATACCACATCTTAACCTTTTTAATGCATATGTGGGCATGTCTAGGTTAACGGCGGTTGTTTTGTTAAGTAGAAACATTTTTTAAGTGAAAAGAATCCGATATCGAATGCAAGTTTTTAGGAATACAATTGAAGAGACGATTTTTGTAGTTTGCAAATGAATAGTCGGTTTACTTGTACGTGGCGAAGTCTACTACTTTACTAGGCTTGTATCTCTGCGCACATGATTCGTTTCAGTCAGAGTTTTAGGTAGTCATGTGTGAAAGGAAGAACTCTGCAGAAAAGAGCGTTTATTATACCACCGAATCTAGTTATTATCTCGATCTCTTCTTTTTCAGCTAACGAGAAATATTTTGTAGAGAGGCCAGAGTAGTAGTAGCAGACAAGGAAGCTCACTTTTTCTGCGAAAGATTTTCCTCTTAAAACTTTGCAAAAATATGCATATGTGACGTATGTTGTTTCATCATCATCATCATCATTATGATTGCAAACTTTTGAAATTGAATAAAGTGATTATTGTTAGTTTCATTCGAAAAACTATTTGATGTAGTCCGCGAGTTTTACGCCTGTTTACTAAAGAATTAGATGTGTATTGCAACTACTTTCCATCCTTAAAAGTACAGCAGTTTAATTTGGCATGTTGCTCTGTTTGGCTCTGAGTATGCATCATGAGCGCATATACACTTATTTGTACGCAATTATAAAAATGCTTGTTTCTTGGGAGCCGGATGTTGGGTTGGGAGTTTGGGAGTGGGATGAAGCACGCCAAAAACAGTTCAATGAGAGAAAATCCCCTCTCTCGAGAGAGATGTTTTTTATTCACGTATTTCCCGGTATTGAGCACGAAGAAGGATATTTGAGAGGTGCCTAGCACATAAAAACCGATAAAGGTAAAAGATATATTTTGCAAGAAAAAAGTGGGTTAAACATCATCACAAGTAATTTGAGTAGTGTAGAGGCATTTCCATTTCCGCTACGAAATAAGTTTTGAAAAATTGTGTAGTGCTAGATTTCCGGGGACTAGAGTTGCCTCACGCGTACTCCTTTCACAAAGGAAAAAAATTCGTCGAAGAAAAGCGAACTGATTTAGGATCTCTTACAATGCAAAGGAAGTGTCAAGGTGTCATACTTGGGAAAGTTTGATTTGTCCCGAAGCAGTCCGATGCATTTGAATGCTTCGTAGTCGTCGTAGCTTTTCTCCTAGAAAGGGCATCGCTCATAAAGTTGAACGCGTTTTGTACCAATGCGTATCTTCCAGAATGATCCACAATCCTGTATTCTCTTCCTTTACATATCAGCATCCATTTCACGTGCTTTATTGGTATTCATAATGTGATCCACCCAATACATTTCCCAAATAAACATGTGTCACAACAAGCTACTCTTGGATTTACAATTACACGTCTTCCTATCCGGCACTTCACACCGGCCAGGAAAGTATCATCCTCTCCACGGCGACAACACTCATTCTGACATAATAGTGACACTGATAACTTATTATGAGTCTGCGTCGTCGGACAAAACGAGGTTTTACAATCGAATCCAAGGAAGACTAGAATCTGTAATTCATATCTACTTCAACGTGCTATATTGTTGCACTATTTCTTTTCAGCAGATATGTATTATTATTAATGCTATTCAGTTGCGGATGTCCTTACCACACATTCGGAAAATCAGGACATCTTTGAAAATACATACGCTGAACAATTCTTGTATTATGTAGCAAACTTGTACGACTTCTTGACTTTTAGCATTCTTGTTTCGGCATCTTCCTAATGTCATGAAAATAAGGAGCATTCACAATGGCTTGTGATCAAGTTGGACGATGCTTTTCCTTACGCTTGAAACATGTGCTCGTGTTCACAAACCCTACAATTTTCTGACTATGATTGGAAACACGACAGTAAACAAATCAATATATGTTACTCGTATCAACCATCGCGAAGGCGAACCTTGGCGAAGTGGGACTGGTCACCGCATCTTTCTGGCAGGGTGTCATTACTTCTGCAGATGAACTAGGATGAGTCGTACAGTTGGTTCTAGTTTTATATATGTCATGTTTCTGATGTATCCACTTGATATCCTCTTCAGTGGATTTGACCTCACTCTCCGAAATCACCTGTTTACTACGTGTGTAAGTATTTTCCGTCCAAAACAGATTTGAGAAATCAACGAATGAAGAATGAAGACTTTTTGTACCTGAAAATTTTTTTGGTTGTAATTATGTCACCATTTCGGGCGGGTCTTAGGATAAACTCCGTAGCCTTTTACCTTAACCCAAAAGAAATACAAAAAGATCTCAATGGGGACTCTCAATCGGAACGACAGAATCCTTAAACTGAAGTCCTAGAAGGAGGCCTTAAAATGATTCATTTGACAGTTGTCTCGGTCCGTTTTTGGCCTTGGTTCAAACCGAACCTCTGACTTGGGAGTTCGGCACAGTTTTCTTCTTTTTACGATAAAGCAATCTGATTTATGCATATCAAGCGAGGTATGAGAAAAAGTAGAATGACTCAAGACGAAGGAATTTTTTACGGGCTAACTTATAGCAGCAAAACACATTCTTCAGCTTATACAACATTAAGGTGGACAGCAAAGAGGTATTTTATTAAATTAATGAATATACAAGTCAGCTCGTCACAATATATTATATGAACCACTTGTGTATGCACACCATCACCAGCACCACCACCATTCATGTTGTTTACAAACTTGTAAATAACCCTGACTCTAGCGGTACTTTTCTCCTTCGGTATCACTACCAAAAACACGCTGACCATCATCATATAATGCAGTCAAGCAGTTAAGTTGGATTTTTGGACGAACGAATTTAATTTGCATTCAGGACAGAAGGATACGGATGTGTGGGGTTGAGTTGAGCATCTTCTAAAGTCACATTTCTCGAGTCGCCCCGGACTCAAAGGAGAAACGGGGTGAAAACGCAATTAAGACGCTGACAAGATATTTTAGGAGAAAAAATTGACAGAGTAAATGTAAGATTGTCATGTTCACCAAAAATAACAAGCATGCAAAGATACAGCATAGCTAAAAACATGTAGGTAATTATAAAAAATGAATGTGCTCGTCGCTTCAATGTTTCAACATTTGCCATAAAATGAGTGCTTTGTGGTGTTCTCAAATTACGGTAGGAAATTAAATGAGTGCAAGTGGAAAAGAAAAACGGCTCTGAGAACATTTATTTGTACCATATGCCTACTCACCTTTCAGCTATAAAGATGGAAAAAGGAAGGGGAAAAAACGAGTGGCATCATAATCATCACGAAGAATGAATGAATAAAATGGTAAAAAATGTGTATATATATTGTATCGCGTTGGTTGGTGCGATGCACCAAGTGAGCAGCACACAGTTTCACACACTGGTAACCGACACTCGAGAATGCACAACGATTATATCATGATTACCATCGATATACCATAATCAGTGTCAATGTCATTGTCTTAACTTTCCAACAGTTTTCTCTCATTCGACTCTCGAAGACTTCGACGAACATTATCACCATATGCATAACAATTTTTGTATTGCCGTCGTAAGATGTATTTGTGGTAGCCCCACACACACACATGCACATTAGTCGAGAATAAAATACATGTGGGAGAGCTGTTAGCTCAGCATTTGGCACGTTTTGCAGGAAACCATAATTACACATGGTACATGCATGTAAGGTAGGCATACTTGTAAGATTGCAATAAATGACGCTAACATGCACTCTCTTGAGTGGGGATTATTATTACTTTGCTACCAGCATGACACATAGGAGAGACGCCACCAGATGAATATTTGCACACATTTTACAACTTTCATGTGAGGCTGTAAAAAAAGTTGAGCCTACGCATAAATGCATTAAAGAGCTCTAGATTTTTTGATGACGATTTTTTAATATCGAACAGCATTTTCTTCTGTCACACGGTTCAACGGAATTATACAAATATGTACCATATTACACCAGCATGTCTTGAGTCGACGCCGATTTATCAGTTGGAGACAATAGGAAACTAATGACTTCAATGTACGTGTAGCCGTCAACACTTTAACATATAGCTAATTTGTTACGATTTTACAATTAACATTTCCCCTGTCGTACTCAAGGGATTCACGTAATCAGCACAGCGCAGACATACAAGCTTTTACGGTAGAAATCGTATGGTGCAACTGGCGAGAAGAAACTGTTGTGAATTACGAAATTTTTTTTCGTGAGTCAAATTTCATTAACCTTGACGACTTCAAAACGAGAATGACGACTTTACATTCTGAATGAGAAAAGCATTGAAGAAATCGCGTAATAGTAAAAAGTTTTTTTTAAACAGGAGGTATGAAGGGAGACTTGAAGGCAAGGTGGTTTGTCGGACACCTGCACTACATATTTTATTTTATTTTTACAATTGCGAAGCATTGCTGAGGCATATCAAAGCTTTTGAATAGACAAATGAAGGTGGACGACATAAATTTATTCATTTTCGAAGCCATAATCATCGTATTGCCCCAGAGCTCCGAATTAGCTATTGAAGGTTTATTTTTCAATTTCCTTAAACTCTTGCTTTTGCCAATAAGCTTATGGCGGATATTAGCCCGTGTTCTAGAAATATTCTGTTTAGTATAGAGGTCAAGCATTTCTGGATGCTACTAAGGATATATTTTTTCATGAAATTGAAAGATGTAGGAAGATGTTGTTCGTGAAACTGAGTATGTTCACGTCTTTTTGGGATGTGGTGCCAACCCACACAGCACACCATGACTTTCTGATTCCTGATACTTATCAGAATCGTGTTGAAAGCCAGGATCCTCAACACGCA
>JAQFZW010001997.1:0-20750 GCA_034687055.1 Heteromurus nitidus
GTACACCGTTTTCGATCACAGTTTTTTCTCATGTTTGAAAGGGAAGAATTCTTCTAGTACTTATATATACTTCTATGCATAGTACTAGCATATCCTTTTACGAGCTTGCTGTTCCCTAGTTCTAAATACATCGCAACTTCACAACCAAACGATTCATAAGTAAGAACGCCCTTCGTCCTCCAACTTCCCAAAAGCCATGAAAATTATATTTTGCATACAACACAACACACAACCCGTTCGAATACATTTAATACCTTTGGCAGGGCTGATACACTTCCGCTTTTATCCAGGACGCGCACACACACAATATCCCACTGTGATGGTCCGCGTAGTAAAACGACGTACGCAGCCAAGCTATATTGAACTAGCTTCACACTCCCGCATACCTCATCTTCATATTATTCATCGGCACTCGCACTCGTACACACGACAGAAATATGCAATAATATTAAGGCAATAATAGTTTGCTCGCCACTACGCTTGTGTGTGCAAGTGTGCAAACAAACGGGGTTTGAGGAAACAAGTGATTTCGTATGCCTTCTTGTGTAGAGTAGAGAGCACTGTGCATGTGCAACTGTGCATATATCGTTTTTAGACATTGTACGTTTGGGTGCTAGTGCCGAGTAGTGCTCTCGCTAGAAATCATCAATGTAACTATTAAACATACCTACGAAAACAGGGGAAAACCTTGGTCGTGTGCTGATGCTCCTTTCTCCCATATAATTCACGAGTAGCTTTAAACCTGCATCTACTGCTCCCCTAGTTTTTCCTCACTGTCATTTTCCTCGTTTTTATAATATATTCCCAAGCATGACCGGCGGTAAGTACATGAAACGATAAAAATATCATAATATATTTTAGCTTCCAGTTAGTCCTAGTCCCCGTTGTCGTCTGAAATATGAATTCCCCTATTTTATACTAAAACACTGAAATATGTCAGTGAACCATAGCGTCTCATCACCATTTCCAAGAGTTTGCTCTCCAGAGCTTCCACCTTCAATCCTAAAAGTCGTCTCGTTCACTGAAAACGACACTGGTGTGCACTGGATACTTTTTTGCAAATCTCACGACAATCAGTATAGCTTGGTTAAAATGGGAATAATATAATTCACTAACAAAATTAATCCCGAGGGCGAATAAATTAGGTTCTGTACAAATTCCAAATATTTCAAATTTCTATGCTGAAGAACAAAATGTTTTCATACCAGTGCCGATACTGCAAGGTCAGCTTTGAGCAGTGGGGTAAGCTCGTCAGTCACAAGAGGGATGAGCATCGTGACGAATTTGAAGCTCTGAGAAGAGCTCTTCTCCAGAGGACACATGAGAGTGCGAAGAGAAAGTTTCTGCAATTAGAAAGGTACGACTTGTACAATTTTTTAAAAAATAATTCATGGATGAATGGGACAATACTGCTGTTTGTATATTTTGATGCAGCAATTTGGATGGAAGCGAGACACATTCACCGATCAAGAGTCCTCGTATCGCAATCACAATGAGTGAAACAAAAACGAATGGTGATCCTCAGCGTTCCACAAAGGAGCTGGATGCGAGGGACTTGGAGAATCAGGAAATTTCCATGAGTATCCCACTTAATTGCTCCTTACAAAAAGGCGCCTCCACGTCCACCTCTTCCTTACCTTCCCATTTGCAATCGCCCATGTCCGTGTCTTACCAAAATGGCATTACAAGTCATCATATCCATCACTATCCTTCCTTCTCACAGCGCAACCATGAAGGTATCGCCTCCTCGTCGCATCCATCAAGTCTTCTAATTATTCCACCTCCTGGAGACCTTCTGCTGAATGGAAATTGGACTCCGCCCACCCATTCAAAATCCGTCGTCCTCTATCATCAAATAAATGACGAGGATGAAATTGAATTTTGCGTATGTCCCTCTGCCGGATCACAGATTTCTGTGACGAAACACTCCGTGCCATCGCCGTATTACTTTGATGCAATTCAGAGCCATCCTCACCTGTACTCCCGCTTGGAAAATAGTCCTCTTATCCACCTTCAAAGAGTAGCAGACCTTGGTCGCATAGAACCTCTAGTGGGCGGAGGCGGAGTGAGCAGTAACTGTAACAGTCAAATTGTTGTTGATCCGTTGGAAGATGAGCTTCAAATGACATGTTCCAAAGGTCCTGGCCCTTCCGAGGAGAGACCCAATAAGACTACGAACTCGCAATCGCAACTCGAACTGCTGAGGAGTCGAGGAAAACGTTTGCAACAGCTCTATTCCCAGTTCCAGCATCGAAACAAGGGCTTACATGGGTCGTCTCTAATGACCTTGTCGAGTGGGCGGAACGGAGATATTATTTGCCCCAGCACTGGTGGAGGAGATAACAAAAGGCTGCGGCTAAGCAATGAAGCAAGTGATAATGATGTTGACTACAGTGGCACACGTTACCCGACACGAGCTTCGCCGAGGAGGGCCAATAATAAGTAACTTTCTAGCGTAATAAGAAAATATTCCATATTTAACAAACGAAAATCTTTCACTCTTACTCTCTAAACATTTTTTCATCTTTTTGATAACTTCCGTAAGATGAACGTAATATTCGTAAAGTGTATTTAGTTTCGTTGCTCTTCGCTAAAAATCGAAAGCATATTGTATAGTTGCTCTTTTCGTAAGTGTACAACTACATCGTAAGCAAGAAACTAAAACTTTAGGGAAAATATGCGTAATTTTTTCAAGTATATTCTTCTTCTGACTGTCGAGTGGTGTGAATTGTTTTACCAATCCTACTTACCAATTGTTTTACGTCCATTGCATAGTTCCATTTACTAGACGTTTTATTTTAAAAAGGTTATATTTTTTAAACTTATGTAATGGGTCGACATCAGAAAAAGTACGCGTAAGTACGCTTGTTTCAGGAACGCTATTTTAATAATGTGTACAAATTACTATACACAATGTTTAATGAATTCGAGCATTTATTTATTACAAATTAAGTTTTTAATTGTCTACTAAAGTACAGGTTTTAGAGGAATATAGGAAACCTTTTTTATCCTCTCAATGTCAATCGCAACGCAGAATGTAGAATTTAACTGTTGATTTTTAAACGTAATCCGATAGACTGGTGCTTCTTTATACTAAAAAGTTAAAACCTGCATGATGGCTGTTTCTTGTATAAAACTGCTTGTTGTAAGTAGCATCTCGAAATTGTGCCAGCATTTTGATACATCTTGTTCCAAACTCGTTTTTTATGTTTAAGTTTTATTCTTCGCATATCTGTAGATATATAATTACATAAGTGCTTGGAAAACTTGCTTTCCTAACTCGGTTATATGCGTTTTTACCGCCGGTTCCAAAGATTTTATGAAACATTTTTCCTTGTTGTATTTGAAACCATTCGCATCGTTCGTTAGCATACAAGAAAAAGAGAATAAAAATAGAGTAAAGTGTTTTGAAATAGAAAAATGTACTTCGAGTTTGCGTTTCTTTTTTGACTTCGTCATCGCAGTACAAAAAAATGTTGATGTTCCGGTCGCTTCAGATAAAGTGCTGTTTTTATTGGCTCAATATAGTGTACACTTATAACAACACTTTTTCATTACTAATTTAGAGAATACGTACTGCGACACTATATGCTATATACATACATGCGTCATCATACATGCCTACGTAAAGCTCCCCCAAGTGTGGCTAATGGCTAAGCTCTTTATGAACACTTTTTCGAAGTACGACCTTTGACCAACTTTTGAATGAATACCCTGGAATCAACCTCTATGCCTGGAATTGACGGTTGCAATGAAAATGATGTACAAAAAATGTTTGCCATTTTTGAGACATGCCTCAGAAGGGCTCGTTTAACGACGGTTCCGTTTATGTGAAATTAAAGTTGTCTACAAGGAAAATGGCATGGTCAGGCTTTGTACAAAAATTATATTATCTAGATATTATCTAAATGTAACTTGTGCGTTCAAGGGCGTGTCCTGTGCCGCACTATGCATTAGGCAGTAGATCATTACTAATTCATGGATGATGTAAACCCATCTTTCTCCTGCGAACTCCCCGCCTCAACTATGAAAGCGCATTATGAATAACTAATGACAATGGAATGACATGCTTCAACTTCAGACGAAAAAAAGTCGTTCGGATGCCGGTTTACTTTCATTACGTAAGCCAGTTGCGAAGACACTTCCGCTTTCTCTCCACTCTCGCCGATGGAAGAAAATCTCTCCGAAATAGAAGAAAGCTACGAAATCGCTATATTCGGGTAGGTATTTAAGGATTTTTTTGGCCTAGATAAGTGTGTGTACGTGCCTATTTATAGCTGCATTAAGTATTAAATTACTTTTTCTTGAAATGTTTGCTCGAGTGCTCGTTTTCGTTGGGGATATATATATATATATGCATAAGCAGACTATGGTTCCCAAAATTAAGACAATACAAAAAAGTTGTGTAGGATCGGACAGGAATGCCGTTTCATAAGTTACGTCGGTATGAAAAATATTAACTCCGCTACTTTCCCAACTCCAGTTTCGTGCATATAATTAAAGTTTCATGAGCTCAAGTAAGAGTATTCCCGATTCCAGAAGGAGTAGATGTGTTGTGTGTATCCCAAGTTCTGACCCCCAACTCATCTCATCCCATTTCTATCATGAATATGAGCGGACTTTACATGTTTTTCTCCTCGCTCTCCAGTTATTTCCTTTTCCTCCTCGCCTGAAAAAAATTAGTTTGCTCGGTCTGGACGTGATGTGTATTTTAAAGGTAATCATGTTCTTTGATGATAATTTCACGATTAGTATGCTTCTTTCATTTCGATTTCCCTTGTCATTAAAACCGAGTCACTGAACCCGAGCTCAAAAAGTCGAGCAAGTAAATTTGCATGAGATGAGATTATGTTCTTTTTGGAATCTAGGAAGTGAAAAGAATGAAACCAGGAATAACTCTATATGTCGCGACATGGCTAATGCATGCATTCATACATATGTATGCAGTCAGAATTGATTGGTATTTTTGGTCTTTTTGGTTGATGAAAAAAAGGCTTTAGAGTAGAGGAGGCATATTTATGTTAACCTGCACACTGAAAATGTGAAGGTGGGATAGGAAATCTCAGTGCTTGGCCCTCATAACTGGACAAATGAAAGAGAAATTTGGGAGAAAATAATTCCGTATATTATTGTTATTGGAGCCACTATGCTTATGATGCAGACCATGTTTACTCTACGCTCGTTCAATCAACCTAATTTCACTTCTGCACCGTTGCATTAAGTACTTCCACAACACTTGTCACACCGCATACACTTGACCAAGTGTGTAGATACGCACACATCGAAACGATGGGATTGCATGACAGGACACCCAATCTACTTAATTCGGGTGCCTATTTTATTTCCGCATATGGACTGGTGTTCACTTCCTTTTCACTTTGATTCGACTGTCCCTGGATTTGGCTTCGCACCCATCCACTCTTCTGTTGTGTCAGTCAACCTTCGTTGGAGAAAAGGGTGTGTGCGATGTGATGTAATGAGTGTTGGCTGCTGACTGATCCGCGTTGTCAACACAGATTGGATTTTTCCTTTCGTCCTTCTCGCTAAAGTCAAGTGGAGTTCTCTGAGACTGTTCTGCTGTGGGTTCCGGCAGTATTCTCACTTGGAGAGTGGATGTCTGTCTACTGCTGCAAACCCAGCAGAAATAAGAAGGGATGAGTTGGCAACGAGAGAAAACGGTGCACACCAGCTTTTCACATCAACTATCCGGTTGACAGTTTCCGTACTGTTTACGCAATATATGCATACAAGAAGAGAGGAACTACTACTCTCTATGCAAATGTTATTACATTATAAAAACCGTTCCAGAGTTACCAGCGATGTTTCATCTTCGCATGACTTCCCGTCTTCCGGACTGGAAAAGTTATAACTTATTCCACAGCTCACCTCAATTTGCAAGGGGCAAGAGATTGCATCCACGACGAGGAAAGTACAAGCAACGGAATTGAGAATAAGGAGATACTTTCCCTTTTTTGTTTTTCCACGAGGGTAGTTAATTCGCTCGCTGCGGTGCAGCTTGCAGCATCCGATGTAATCAACAATGCAGTAATACATCTCCTCTCTGGTTCCCAGTTGTGTTTCTACATGTTTGTTCGATGTAGTCTTGCCAGACCCAGTGTCTGCAGAAAGTACCTATTGAAATACACACATTTCCCGAGTACTCTCTTTTATTGGGTGAGTTTTTTCACGCCAAACAAGAGGAAGTAAACATGCCGAGCCGACCTTCTCTACATTGCTTTCGCACAGGATATATTTTTGGGACGAAAGTGTATCATTTACGTTGCCTCACTTCTTCTGTTTCACGCTATATTATCGTCACTTTTGTGCAATGTTGATCGCAACATAAAAACCTAGAAGAACTTATGAATGTACGGAAATACATAATGCATATTGCTATTTGTAGATACGTAGAAAGGTTTCTCCGGCACATGGCTTCACATGGATGGCTACAAAGCTCAAATTACCTTTTCTCCTGGTCGAGTCCGGAGAAACAAGCAGTCTGGGTTGGTGGAACTTCCAGCCTGGGAAAGTGATATGATAACAGAAGTGCCTATAACTTTTGGTGTGGTGGCATGCATGTCATCTCCTCTAAAGATATTAAGGCACGAGTGTCTCTCTCTCCTTTTTTATTCCACTGCATGAGCACTTTTATGTCGTTCCTTGAAAATCGCATTTTTGGTGCATTCCATGCAGCTTTGTCCCCCCTATGCTTTCCTCGTCAAAGTCTGTAGTGAAGCTCTGGATTTCGTATGCAATAAACGTAGCGGAAAAGAAGCCGTCAGCAATACATGGGAATTGTAAATTGTGAGTGAGGGGCTCACAAAAAAGTCCTTCCTTAGTTCCTTCATTTACAGCACAAGATCTCCCCGTTCGTATGTCTATTGTGAGAGTTTGTATGCGAGAAAGTTATCAGAAACCGAGACGTGCAAAGGTGGAGCTATTAGTTGGCCACATTGTCGCAGAATAAGCACTGCATCCGCACGTAAAAGTGTGTAAAAGTGAAGGCCTCGCTGAAACGGAATGAGGATCAAATGAACATGTTCCCAGCTCTTTTCTCCAATTTGTTCGAGCTTAACAACTCTTGGTCTAGAAGTCGATGAGAACAAACCGGCGAGGCGAGGATGGAGGGATGAGATGAGGCGTGCCTTTGGCTATTTTTGTTTGATGGAGGAATATATGCGTGATAGACATTAGATATAGATCAAGATAAATCCAAAATGGGACAAGTATTTTCGTAAAGTCTAGCGCAAGTTTATGTCAATTGTCAACAAAGACAATTGTTTAAAAACCAACAGTTAAGTTTAAGTATTTTGAAAGCCTTTCGTTTGTTTGAGTTACTTACAACTTGTACTTGCTCTAAAAGTGATGGAATAAGCGATTGTGCAAAAGAAATGTAGAAGTGAACAAGACATTTCTCATTCAATATTGTCATTTTTATGAACTTTAAGTAAATATACTTAACATACTTAAAAAAGGATTATTTAAAGCTTTACACCGGATTATCTGTCTCCTATTTTATTGGATGTAAATAAAGAGTTGAGTTTGGGAATTTCTTTTTTACTTTTACATGTTTCAGTATATATGTATCTCCTATGAAAATACATATTATTATACTTATACTTATTTCCTCTCTCTCTCTCTCTCAAATATATAGCTTTAATGCATCAGATAATATAATGCTTAATGCATGTAAAAAAGTATAAGGATAAGGTATCGATTTTCTAGCAAAAATGTGTGTTCCACGAGCACTGCCAGTTTCTCCAGTTTGAGAAGGACTGGAGTGAGTGGAACGTGAGCGTATTTCCTTTTTGTTGAATTCTTCTTCTTTTTACGGCTTTCACTTCTGAGACTTGACGACTGCTGGAGATATTGTACAATGCACAAACCTACAACACACTTTTGCCCAACAGCTTTTCCTCTTCTCTTCTCACTCACTTGCTGGCTGGATCCTGATTCTCATCTCCGAGAAAAAACATTTCCCATTTTTGGAGCCGTGTTTACGGTGAGAGGGGAGAAAGGATAAAAACGGAACAGAGCAAAACAATAAAACTTTTTTGTTCTCAAAACTCAAAAGTGAACACCCGTGCATTCCTTCCCCTTCGTTTTCATGGTTTGTTCTCCATGTTCCATCCATGAACTTATGTCCGGTTCGTACTCATGTGGCTAGCGAAATTAGGATTAATTTCAGAATTGGAAAAGATTCTCGATCGTCCAATTTAAAAAATCTTGATCCTGGAGAAAGCGTTGAACGTGGAAAATCAATTACATAATTCCCCTTATGACTATGACTGCTATAAAAACTTGTTCTTTCCTCCTGAACGACATGGGGAAATATATATCGTCCTCCTTGGAGAAAGTTGGTTCATCTTCCATAAACTTGCATAAACGCGTGAAGGAAAGTAGAATGCAAACAAGACTTGAGGCAATTTCTCTTCCTTCGTTCGTTAGTGCTGCTCTGTGAAACCTTTGATCTTGAGCCATGCAGAAGGAGGTAAGGAAAGTATAAAAATTTGTAAAGCGGAGTATATTATTCATGCATATCAATTTTACATTGTGCATATCTTGATTGTGTACATTTGTCGATACAGATCTTCCAAGGTACACCACAATAACGTCAATAAAAAGTATTACTTACCAAAGTGGACAAGATGTCGTTATCATCATCATTCCGACTTTCACCTCACCTCAGGTACTTCACGTCCACCATGCCAGTCACGTTTTTCGTCATCACACTTACACTCCTTTTACAGCCGATCTCAACCGGAAGTCATCACGGGGCTACACAACGCCACTACCAAAAACGACTGGAGGAAGTGTTTCACAGGTTCTCACCTCTCGTGACGAGTCACGCGACACTCAATCATGGTGCAAACTGCATATCTCCCTACGAGGAACAACTCCGCCAACAAATTGTGGAGGAGCTTCATTTAATAGCGAACAACCACGCGACACTTGGTCGTGTCAAGGATACGATTAAAAAGATGGAGGAGTTCATTTCGATAAACGGGAAGGAGTTGTGCAACTACAAGCTCACTCTCGTCTGTGATCCCGAGTTGAGACAGTGTGTTTGTGGTCCGTCCCGCACAAATGTCACATTTGTGTGGCAGAATGGCCACTGCCGATACGCCGAAGGCTCCATGTGCTCCGCCCACTCCAAGATTGACTGCCAGGCCGGAGCAACCTGTATTTCCATGCAAACCTTGGAGGAGTGCAGGTCAGGTCTCTGTTTCTGCCAACGGGAGTTCTACAACTTGTTCGAGACGACCACAGTGGAGCCAACCTTACACAGTGTTCATCGTGGAGGAGCAGTTCCGCCAACGAAGGAATCGGATGGTGAGACCAGCTCCTCGGAGGAAGATGACGACGACGGAGATGGGGAGGCAGAGAGAATTATTGTGGTGAAAGTGAGTCAAGTGGAAAATCCGGTCACAAATGAGCCATCTTATCATCATCATCAAGACACAGTTCCAAAAGAGCAAACTATCGGCACCACTGTTCCAGCCCCGATTGGAACGTCACCTGTTCCAACGCGAAGACAGGAGCTAACCTCTGCAATCAAGAGACTTGAAAAGGAAGTGGAGACGGTGCAAAGTTTGCATTTTGGTGATGAGTGCTCCTCGATCGGCGAAGAGTCCAATTACGCCGAGTACATCAGGTTGGTCAGCGACATGAACTGTGTGACCGTGGACAACGACGAAGACAAGCTCATGGAGATTTTGGGAAAGTTGGAATCAATCCTGGAGCAAGGGAATATGATGTGCAATGTGACCCTACACTTGCAGTGCAACAGTCAGTCGAAGATGTGTGAGTGTCGAACGTCCAGCGAAGACCTGGACGGCTACTACCTCCTCTTCATGGAGGAGAAGAAGCGGTGTGTCCTCGTCGAGAACTCCAGATGTTTGTCGAGGGACTATCTGGAATCCAAAAAGGCGTCCGTAGTAGACATTCCTTGTGTCAGTGAGGCAAAATGTATTGCGGAGGAAACGAAGCAGGAGTGCAAGTCGAAGATTGAGAGTTGTTTTTGTAGGAAGACGCCCAAACCGACGGAGGCGAGTAAACAGAAAAAGAACAAGTCCAAGAGTAAAACTTCTTCCAGTACTTCATCCTTATTTCGTCAATTTTACTTTCACTGGACATTATTCATTTGGCAATTTGTATGCAAAGGAATGCAAACACTAGCTTGGGTTTAATAACTTGTCTCCGAATGAAAAATATGTTCATTAACTAAACAAATTTCAACGAAATGAGAAAAGAACATTACTTAACTGCCAAAAAATAGTCCCAAATTTTACGAAAGTATTTCATCACTCTCCTTCCTAATTCTTACGATCTATATCATTGCCAATGTGAGACTAAATGTATATCTTTTGCCAGTTTTGCAGATGGAGTGAAAGAGTATTAGCTAAAGATAACATTTATTCATTGAGTCAGAACACATCGTCACATCTGTATACTGTTTAAACTTATCATGCCCAAGCTATATCGATTTGACATGGTGGGAGTGAGTGTTTTTACCACAATCTGAGCTAGCTTTCCATTAATGTCATTTCGTGCAAATGCAAAATCAGTCGAAATGAGTAAAAGGATTATTTCATTTCAAAACGTGAAGTGGATGGGCAACTCTTAGAATTTCATACATCTCGACTTCAGCCTGGCAGCCACACCTCGAATTATTCCTGAACTGAGAACATAAATTCACCCTGTTTAAATTATACCACAAAAAACACATATATATTTCATATACAAAATACACAATCAAACACTTTGGTCAGCTTTATTCTCAAATGCACTAATCAAACCTACATTATCAATTCAACAGCATTTTAGCTGAGATTTACGGAAAAGTATTCTTTCAAAGACCCGTTAAAGCCATACAATATGATAATTTTGATATGGAATGTTGAACGAGAGTCTAGTTGACCCTGAAGAATTTACTCATGCATATGAATCGCCTAATAGTGAAATTATGTAAAATATTGATGGGAAAGTAAATGAATTAATTATACCTTGTACCTCTTTGTACAACAAATGAACCTCGTAAGCCCTTGTAATTTTATGCACTTAGCCAGCCTAGAAGCACAAATTCTTGCTTTTAATATTTAATTTGAAAGCTTATTACGTTGCCTCACAAACACCTAATTACCTATCGACATCTACTTTATAAATGATACGGTGTAATTTTGGATATATAAACCGCATCGAAAAAAGTGTAAAGTGTATCGATTCTTTACAAGACTTATTGTATATCAAGTCGACGTTTCACTTAGACTCTAAAAATTAGGGAAGAGAAGTCCTTACTTCCTACTTCCCTATTCCTCCTTACTAGAGAGAAAGTAAATATATATAGGCAATAATAGGCATTCATAATCAGAGAATGTATTCTTTGTAAGGCGTACTAATAAATTGGATGGGCTAATGATAATAGTATACTTATTAGTCACCTTTTTAATCGAAAAATTTATGTTGAAATGCATTAAGAGGTGGAATTCTTTGGGTTGTTATTATGCCTTATCTTAAAAGATTAATTGATGGTGCTATTGTCAATGCTTGCTTTTCCCCTAGAATGTGTTACTTACCAATACAGAATCTATAGTTATTTTATGGCTTTTAGCTTTGTGTCGACAAATAAATTACAATAATAATAATAATTAGTGCCAGCAAGGTGAAAGATATAACATGAGAATTAATTTTATGATATTTTGTATAATCATTGACAGTATCGATGACGGCGAATGTAAGGCGTTTAGAAAGTAAAAACAGTTTGAGTAAAAGGGATTTGGGGCAGGAGGGCGTATCTAGTATCTATGATGTAAGCCTTGATAAGTTAGGTTGATTTGTAAATAAATCATAGTGGAAACAATGAATGACTTGCGTAAGTGGTTCTTTTGTGAGGCTCGAATATAATAATATGGTGTTCTGCCAGTTACGAATCACTAAAGCAGTACGAAATAATTTGTCTGCCGGGGTTGGCGACGGAGAGATTTAGATTTTTCTTCTAGAATCCGTGTATCTGCATGAAAGCTGTCTACTTTATAGAGCATGGGTAGAATTATATGCAATAAATGTATTAAAGTAAATGTAGAAATCAATGTAATTTAAATACTAAATCAATAAAAAACATATTGGATAGAATTACATTAATTAAAATTTCTCTGTAAAACCACAACGAAAACATTTTTACCAAGTTACAACCTATTTGTATAACGAATCTTGCTATACGAAAGCTAGAAAATCGCCATCTCCAAAAACTTATAAAGTCTGGTATACCTTCCCTTCATTTGAAAAAGACTTGAATATCTTTAAGAATATAAATAAATATTAAAGATTGGTGAAAGTGTCTTGTATCGGAGGTGGGAAAAGGGACGCGGGATGAGGATGTGACGCTTATAGAGATTCAACGTTTCTACGTTGCACACTGCATTTACATTTGTCTTGTAGTTTGGTAAAAATAGTAGAATGTCGAAAATATGAAATGATTCAAATGATGAAGTTTATAAGGCGAAGCTATAAATAATATGCTTGTTATCGTATAAGTACCTTCTGCAGTACACTAATTGGTTATGTATAGTAATTAAATAACAACATTAACAACGGAATGTATGTATGTACTGTATATGGAACATATATGTAATATGCTTGAATTTTAAAATCAAGATAGAATATGAAGTGAATAAGCTGGACATGCTTTCATTACTTTCAGATAACATCTAACTAAATATAAAAGATTATGTTAGGTGAAAATGTGTAATTACACTGATGTATGTATGCTTACATTCATATCGTCATACATGTAGATACATGAACAATTGAAGGACTATAATCCGCGACACAGAGTGAAGATAATTGATTCGAATGGCAATATCAAACGACCTGGTGCATTCGAGGGAAACCTATGTTTGCAAATGGCAAATAAATAGTTTGATTGTAACTTGAATCTAGATAAATTATTTAATTCATTGTTATCTGAGCGAGCGTATTGAAAGAAAACTGAAAGATATATATGTGGCCAAGAATTTGTAATTAGTAATTTAATCCCGATAAATGATGGAAACGATTAAAACAAGAATACCTGCTTATATTTAACATGTCACATTTACGGAAAGTTTAATTATAAATTTTTAAACGAATTACGAACTCTTTTTCGGCATCTACTTTTCACTAACTTTCTCTGAATTGTTACTTTTCACAATCCATGCATACTTTCTGCTTTCTCTCAATTTTATGCTCTCATCGTCAGGGTAGGAAAGTCTCTCGATACCCCAGCATCTGGCGGGAATACTAAACGCGGAGCCGACTTGCATTGTTTATGTGGAAATGTGAACTAGTTCATTTGGAACTTGGAAAAGGACAACAAATCAAAAGTTCTGTTTGATGTAGTTAATTATCCAACTATAATTCTTGTTAAATTGTTAAATTTCTGCACATTAACTGAATCGCCTTCGTTATTGAAAAATGGCAGCCAAGAATGAGGAGTTCCAGAAGAAGTTCCAGGGCGAAGCGGAGAAGTACGCTGCCTTAAATAAGAGTAAGATTTGTTGTTAGTATTTTGTAGAATTTATTTGTTATAACTTCTATTTCTATTTCTGCTAATTAACCAAAAGTCATGTAATTAAAATTTGTTCGCTAATTTCAGAATACAACAAACTTGTGACACAAAGCCAGACGCTGGAAACACAACTAAATGAAAATCAAATGGTGAAGGATGAACTAGATATAACGAGAGAGGATGCCCGGGTTTTCAAATTAGTTGGGCCGGTTATGGTCCCGCAGACGGTTGACGATGCGAAATCGAATGTAAATCGTCGAATTGATTATATTAAGGCGGAACTGTAAGTACATTCGGCAAAATCACGAAACTACATTTTGTAAACGAGGATGCATCCATTAAAACGTTTTTTTGGCTTTACAGTAAACGAAATTCGGATTCTGTAGATTCTGTGTCGAAGGAGCTAACTTCACAACGAGACATCTTAAGCGGACTGGAAGCGCAAGCAAGGCAAATGACAGGTCCTCCTGGGGTAACCGCTTCGTAAAATGATTATAATGTAACTCTGCTATTTTAGGATTACCGATATGATATAAAGGCGCTTTTTGTTTAATTATATGCTTAAGTTCAGATCTTATAACACATTAACTCTGTCATCAATTTACTGCTTTTGTTACTGTCAACTGTTACTGAACTACTCAAGTCAATAAATCCATTTACATAGACTAGTTTTGTTTACTAAATTTTTATTCAACATGAAATCAAATTTTCTGACACGTACAAGATTATGGATAGTTTATATAACGGATAATTTATATAGGTATTCTTGTATCTTTTTGAATTGTATGTGTATTTTTATCTTTTTTAAAACGTAACTTGGTACATACCGTCATCATTCATATTCGTAGATTACGGGGGAGGGGAAAAGGTAAGCGCATCAGGCGTTAAATGCTACAAGAAAAACCGGCATTTATGTACAAGAACAGTTATTTTTTCGTATAAAGACACAATATATGCGTATTTTCGCCGTATTATAATACACATTAAATCATCCCAAATAACGTTACCTACAATGTACGTACATAATAATTCACCTAAACAAGTCTCTGGAGATACACATCTATCACTAAAAATCAGTCATCTCATATATCAAGTTAAACATTTGTATTATCCTTAAAATGGTACATTTTAGTAATTGATGATGGGATCGATTCTTGATTGATAACTCATTCGTGGTACATGAATTCATGAGTTCAACGTTCAACGAGCCCCAAGTGGGGGATCTTTACCTTAACCTATAAGTTCATGAAAATGCGGTTCTTCAGTGGCGATTTCGATCATTACTCCCATTCCAATGTTTGCCACCATTCGTGTTGTTATGATGAAAGCCATGGCTTTGGCTCCGGTAGTAACTACCTCCTCCATTGCCATTGTGGTGCCCATTTCTATACGGGCTGCGGCCATGATTACGTGAATAATTCGAACCGGAATGGCGAGGTCTAGTTCCGATGTTCCCACCGCTATTTGGTCTTGGAGGATAGCTACGTCGGTTATGCCTTGATAAATCGTCTCCATTTGACCAACTTCTCGGCTCTGAATTATTCCCAGCGCCACTGCGTCGATCTGAGCTGTTTCCGTACCCTCCGTCAAGTATATTCTTCCAAGCTTCTATTTGTTTCTTCTTGTCCTCGACGTTTTGAAAGCGGTTCCCTACTCCACATTCAGATTCTCGAGGGAGGGATAGCGACCTCCGAACTTTCTTTGTCTAACACAACCAGATTTAAATTTTATTACATGTTATTCCTCTTTCCCCCTTTTTTGGTGCTAAAGATGCCCAACCAAAGGAACTTACTCTGCCTTGATCAAACTCGTCATCGTATTCTTCGTCAAAACTTTTCTCGTTCGATCGTTTACGATCTTCATCCATTGATTTTGACAGCAAGCTCTTCTGTCCATCCCAACCGACAACTGAACCATCACAGAAAATAAAATACTAATACTTTTATCACATCTTAAACCTGATAATTAGCTTGCTAGAATATTACTTATTAACCAGTTGATTACTTACTCGGATTTTCATGTTTCAATCGCGACGCATCAAAGCTGTTTCCAGCAGGATTATCTGCACGTCTCTTGTCAATGCTCGATGCACGTTTGTCTCTTTCCTTATCAGCACTGGCACTTGGGCTTCTACTTGGGTTGCGATCTCGCCGACGCTCCCTGTCCCTTTCCTGACTATCTCGATGATTCTCTCGCTCTCGTCGATTATCTGAATTGTGGTAGGATGACGATGTTGACGAAAATGACCGTTTCTCAGGGGGTCTAGAATGCTCTTCCCGCTTCCTTTTACTGCTATCATTCCTACCGTCTGAGCTATTTCTACTGGACGTGGATGAAGTAGAAGTTGTGGATGAGGAACGTCTCCTTCTGTGGGGCCTCGATTTCCGAGGAGTTTCTTCGTCCGCCGCAGGTGCTTTCCGCTTCATTGTATCTTTTTGAACACTGCCACCTTCTGATGATTTTGTTGGAGTTTCTTTCGTAGCCGAGGAAGATGACGACGCTGGACTACTTTGAGCAGCGGATGAGGGTTTTGGGCTTTTTGGAGGTGTGATGGGCAGCTCGGAATTCTGTTTGAGTTCAGGAGTCTTCAGTCTTTTACCATTTGATACCACACGACTCTCGTCCTTGTCACTTTCTTCGTTCTCGTCGTCATTGTATGGAACTAATTTGATGTGATCAGATTTGCTTTCCCTCGAAGTACCTGATGGCGAGGGACCGCTAGTTCCGTTTTTATGTATACTTGAGGAAAGGCCCAGCTTGGAGGAGTTGGTCAGGGAGGCACCAGGTTTCAAAATGGTGATTTTCTTCGGCCCAGTCAAACCACCGCCCGCACCTTGGCGAATTCCAAAGGAAATTACTTTTCTATCTATGTTCAGCCCTCGAATGGATGAGCCTCCTCCATTGACAGATTCACTTGGCGAGCCTGTCCCATTTGACATGCCGACAGATTTTGATTCACTTTCCGAATTATTGTGAACCAATTTGGATTGGAAAGCGGGAACTTTGGGTATTGGCAATGAAGGCATTTTCTTCGGGAAAATGGAATTAAATGATGAGATAGATGAGGATGTTACTGTGCTTGAAGGACTCCCGAGACCTGTTACATTAGTTGCGTAGTTTGAGGATGTGGATGATGTGGGCTCAGGTGACTTACGGGTGCGTCTATCCATTTCATAGATTATGACGTACGCGTCATTATTTAAGGCATTAGCAACGGTGACTTGGTGCACGTAGCTGTCGTCAAACTGATAAAAGTTGCCATTCTGCGCTTCAGCAATGGCGGTGTAATGTCCACAGTTGGGAGATGAACCTAAATGAGTTACTAATGCCACGAGACGGTACCTTAGATCCTACAATCACAAAAATCAACCATTAAAAGTATACGAGTCAACCAACGGAGAAAGCAACTTCATGCTTTGAAAAATATTATTAATCTTACCGAACATCCATTGGCTTGCTTAGATTTATGCATATATTTGAACATATTCAAATATCGATTGCAATGAATTCTTTTCGCAATTTTCGTTCCGTACAGCGTAAATCGTTTTAGTTGAAGACATAAGACAATGGGAGGGATTTCGAGGGAAAATTGCTTGGTGGCTTGACTTATAGTTCTGCATTTTTCGCATTTATAATCATTGTTGTCTAACCTGTAATCAGAGCAATGGAAGGAAATAGGAAAGGATTAATTCAATTATTCGACTCGGCACCATCGGGCATCCATACATGAACCGTTTTTACGAACCTTTCTTTCTTGAAGTGATTCATCAATGCGTCTTCGAGAGTGGTTACGTGACGAATGTCTAACTGAAGCTCGGCAGTGGGCTGGAATGTTGTAGAGACGTAGTGGCATTTGAGACACGTCACTAAAGAATCCACATAAAATAAAATAATAAAGATATGATGTATTGTCATCTTCTCAAAAGAGGAGCGGGATATGTTTGCAAAGTAACAAACCTTCCGTCCTGAGGTATCCTCCAAATATTTGTCCTAACGGGTTAGTTTCTTTCGATCGATTATCTATGCGTTGGCAGTGAATCGCGGACAGATATGATCTTTCCATTGATTCGAATAAATATCTGAGGAACTCGTGTGCATCTTCCTGCCGACCGTGGGAAAAGTGCCGACAAATTGCTGAAATGATCACAAAAGAAATTGTAATTAGGCACCTAACTCAAATCTACTGAAGCCGATAAAATTCAAAGCTTCTAATATTTTAATGATCTTCACTTACATCGAAGACGATTAATGATTTCTACGGGTCTAATGGCTGTGGGAGGAGGATTTGAACGGGACATTGCGGAATCCAGAGTTTTCTTCATAGCACAAATTATACAGTTCACTGGAACGGAACAAAAAAGAGATCATTTCTCAACTCGAGTTTCTTTTGTTTCATACAGGCAAGACTACATTCACTGCTCACTACATACTACATGTGACATGATACTAATACTACCACATTTCTTAATGCGATTTTACTTTTTATAAATGGCTTACTGTTATCTTGGCATTGTTTTCTATGTTCTGCATCCTGTCTCAGCCAGTTGATAAACGCAGGAACATGGAACACCGCTTGGAGAGATGCATTTAAGTAACAACTATTGCCCATATTAAAGAATCCCGCACCAATAGGCATTTTTTCCATGTAGCCAGGAATAATTTTCTCCCGAGGGTACAATATTCGTTTTGGTTGGGGCAGTTGATTAACTTGACTTTCCCTTCCCCCTCCACTTCCACCAATAACTCCATTGGTGGAACTGGAGCTGGAGGAAGCGGTTGAATTTGATTGGTGAGAATTATGATTCGCTGTGGAGGATGTACCAGTGTTGTCGCCATTTTCCATGAAATCCTTCATTGTCTTATTTTTCTTCCGAGACCCAGCCAACGACAGATTTTCTTTTCCTTTGTTGGAGGACGCGGACGCGAGAAGCGCTTGTCGAAGAGAATTTATAGCACCAAAACCTCCCCTTTTCGCCTTTTCAAGCAATTTCTCTGTGTCCTCAGCAGAATGGCCTTCCTTCAACAATATCTTCCGTAGTTTAAGAAACTTCTTCTTTTCCTTCCTATTCTCCCGAATCTGCTTCAATATTTCAATCGAATTTTGCGTCAGTATCCCAGTATTTGATTTGCACTTGCCCTTCAGGACCACCCTGTCTCCGTTCAACTTCCTTTCTAGAACGGAACTGGAGTTGTCTCCGTTCTTTCTCTCCTCCAATACTCCTCCGTCCTCTCCTCCTGATTCTTTTGACAGGACTGAAGCTGATTTGGGCTTTCCCTTGGAGGAACCTTTGGAGGTTGAGTTTAGGCACTCGATATCCACAGGAATTGCAGCTCCATTAGTATAAACTTCTGAGGTGAAGATAAACTCTGAAGCTTGTTCTATCCACAAATCAAACTCGCTGTTTAATTTCAACACGTTTGGTCGTCCTCCTCCTCCTCTAGTCGCACCTTCTCCAGACTTGTTCCCTCTGCCACCAAAGCTACCTCCCACTCCAGCAGATGATGAAGAGAGTTTTTTCCGGTTAGATAAGTTAAAGTTTTTCTGCGCCCGAGCCAATGAAGACTGAAGGGCAACAGTGACTAATTCTTCCCCGGAAACTGGGCGCATCTCATGATTGGATGACGCTAACGCGGTTTGGGACCTGAGAACACGGGAACACATCGCAAAACAAAATAAAATTTCAGTGACAATATTACGAAACACCAAAAATTAAACATCTATTCTGAGTCGTGCGTAAACCTCCTATACACCCAAACAAACTCAACAAAGAAATTGTAGGATAAGATAACCAAACAAAAATCATATTGTATGTGTATACAAAAAACGAAGTTCTGATTTTCTTCACAAATACAGACAACACAAGAACCTTGTCAAGTGAAGTTTCCAAACACGTTTCCAATCCGCAGATTCTTATCATCTTGTCATTGGAAGTGTTGCGGGAACATGTGAAAATCAACAAACAAGTGGAAGACAATGTGCCAGGTGCATGAACGATAAGTAAAAGCACTTGCCGCTACCTTCAACCTTAATTTCCATTTGTACACATTTGACATTCAACATTTGTAACCTTTCCAGTCACCAGTTCCACCTCCAACTTCAACTTTATCCACTTCAAACTTGCATAAAATAGTTTGACATAGTATTGCGCAATTATTCTAGTTTGGTCCCTTTGCACTCATATTACCTTTACAGTCTTACAGCCCCAAACAAAAATAACATGCACCAGAATAATAATTATTAACATAATAAGAGCAGTTTTAGTAAGGATTATCGGTGCCGCAACTAACCTTATCTTTGAACGTCTAGGTTTTTGTTGACTACTCAAAAAAGGCACAATATCAGCTCCTCTTCACAAGTTAACCCCGTCACCCTTTCCTTGAACAAAATAAAACTGAAGATTTTTTGACACGCGACCTGTTTAAGTCAGCTGGCCAAATGTGACCTCAACTTGGTGGAGGTTCCCGACATTTGGCGCATTTTCCCATAAGCATTACACGCATCGGTAGAAAAAGAAGAAATCGAAGTCAAGTATAAAAATGTAAGAAAAGAAAGATCCCTCAGCCTCGTCGCTTTTTTATGTAAGCTTAGAGCGAATGCTGGTTTGTGCATTGAAATGGGATATGGAAATGGTATCGGATATCAGCATACCAGGCTCATTTTGAGATGATGCTGAATATTGCTGATGGTGAGGAGAGCGAGGAGCACAGTCCTTGTAACTTTTCTACATTTGAGACGTGATGATCATCATGGGTCCTTATTACTCAAGCCGTACGGTACGGAATGGAGGCGACCGACGTATCCCATTATTATCGTCCTCCTCCTATTCCTTTCCAATGCAATGGTGGGGGTATTGTAGGCACAAGAGAGACGAGACATGTAATAGACAGCATCACAAAAACAGTAGCGTGGTGAATTCGCCACAAGTAGAGTAAAAAATGAAATGTCGAAATGTGTTATGTGGAGTGGATGGATATATGAGCACTTTTTCTTGTTATTGTTAGGCATGAAAGGTTATAGGGTTATACCACGTTATACGTTATTCCGACTTAACTTGAACACAGTGTTGTGCGTAAAAGATGCTTCAAAAATACACATCTCAATACTCACTCAGCAGCTCTTTCCTCTAGGGGGCGTTAAAGTATTACGTTATCAAAAAACCGGCCCTTTTTGACCCTACCTACCTACCTCGTTATCACTTTAACG
>JAQFZW010001998.1:0-20726 GCA_034687055.1 Heteromurus nitidus
ACTCTCACGAATCCCTTGGGGGCGAGATTTTTCGGACCACATGAAGGAATACGATGGCCAGAATCCACTCCTAACCAAAACCATATTTATCGATTACAACCAGTTTGGTTCGGAAGGATACTGCAAAGAAAATGAAACATGGGCTGGTATCGACTCGCTACTTGAAAGATATGGAAGTTATGTGTGGCACTTCCAGTTGACAGTATATTGCAATCACAGGTTCGACTGGTTTTACACAAAGTTCCAGCGTTGTTTGTCGCTAATGCCAAAATTAAAAACTGTGCATCTTCTGTTCAACGGTGGAGATCAGTATTATTCTGATGAATTTAAACAAAATCTAGTGGAATTGACTCAAACGCACCCACTTCCAAGCTTGGTTTATCTTGTCAAATTCCACTGTTTATGCTTTCCCAAAATCATTCTGGACCATGCACTGAACAAATATGGACATATTGAAATTCTTCATATGGAACGGGGAGTCTACTCGCCGTCTGATTGCACAGACTATGATTTTGATGGAAGCATTTCACTCCCAAAACTAAAAGAACTTGCTTTACCGTTACACTCCATTCGGGATTTGGTTCAAATCAACAAGCTTGAATCCGCATTGGACACCCTAACCTTGGTCAATTATAATCCAACGGAGGTGGATTTACCTGCGGTGTTTCGCCTTGTGAGTAGGTCCAACTGTGGAAAAAAATTTCTTCGACGGTTTCATCTCAGTTTACCGGAGCTTAGTCCGAGCAATCTCGAACCCAAAGGTTTGCAGCTAGAGTTGCCTCATCTTGAGACATTGATACTATCTGCGGTATCATGTAGTTATTTTCATGACTTTGATTTCGTATCATCCCTTCCTAAATTGAAAGAGTTAAAATTTATTTTCGATTGTCTTGCAGATGAAATTGTTGACGAGGAGAAAGATAATGAAAGGATAAACGGGGAGGTTGTGCAAATGACGGGATATTTTAATAAATTGTACGAGTCTAATGTTTGGCAAATGTTGCCGAAATTACAGACGGTATTGCTACGTAGGAAATTAGAGATTTGGCAGTATCAAGTTTACAAGTATAACCGAAACGAGTATTTGAAAATCCCAATGATGAAATAAAACCAGTCGGACACAGTTTAGGCAGGAACGGAAAAGTATGATAATTGTCGTTGGTACTGTGGAACTTATCTTGTCGCAGTTTGCTACATTCACATATCCTGCCTTTTATGCCTAACAGTACTCAACTGGTTTAGAATTTTAAAACGAGTATAATTTTAATTGGTTTTAGATTGCTGGATTCGTTGCAGTTCTAGTCTAGTTACTACTAAATATAATTAAAAGAGTCTTAAGCTGTGATATTTGATGGTAAAGATATAACAAAACCGATGTGATGTGGATGTGATACAATTAAATACGAAGGGTTATTATTAAGATATTCTTCATAAAGTGTATAATTTAAAGTAATTTGCACAAGTAGAAGTAGGTATGCTTGAGTGTGCTGATGTTCCGCAAAAAAATGCAGGACAACAAATCAGAGGTCACGTAGGTCCTGCGCAATCTTATGTATAAAATCTTATGTACATTTTTATAAATATAAATTCTTATCCATAAAAATATATAAAATTTTATTCTTAAGCATTTATATGTATAAAAATATACATAATAAATTATACACAAATAAAATCATGTATATAAATAGTATAAAATCGTATATAACTGCGGAATGCCCTCGGCGAATTAGGGAGTTCGACAGACATATCCACAATTGTGGAGCACATGCATGTTGATGTACTACGCGTGGAAGTGAACTAATTCGCCAATTTGTTAATTATTTGGTAGCACGAGCTCAAATTTATGATTGAAGCACAAATATGATGATGTAATATTATAGATTAAACCTAAAAGTAAACCCGATTAAACTTTAATATGTCTAAATTTGACATTGCAGACATGAACATTTGATTACAACACCACAACCATAACTCACACTCGAAGGAAAATAACATGTAGCTACAAAATTGACAGCAAACGTTATTGATGAGATGCAATTTGTTTTTCATCATGGCTTATCACATATTTTTATCTCGGATTGTGTTTTTAGAAATTATAATGGCTGTAAGCGGCAATTAAAATGTCATGTTCATATGTGTTATCTTGCTCATCGTCAGTTACAGGGGTTACTTACTCAAGTTCTTGGTTTTGCATTATAAAGCACACTTTGTCCATTTGATTGCAACATTTTTAATTGTATTTTTCAGTTGATCTTGATACTACCGGCCGACGTACTGCTACAAATGTTATCTTCTCCTCTTAAAAGTTAAATAATAATGTTCTTCATGAAGTAGGATTGCGAACAACAATTACGATATTTAAAAGTATACATTTTCTGCGCTCGCCCATTTAGCTAATTAATGGTGGCCACAATAATTCACAATGAATCCAACCGTGAACATTCAAAAGCGAACGAGAAACTACACATCCTGCAGTTCGGACTCGGATTTGAACCTGCTCGACAATGCCATCATTGCCATCGACATATTGTTGCCGGAGGTTAGTAAAAACCTAATTTCATAAATCTTCATGTACGTACATTAAATTTAAAATGTCCATATTCATTCATTAATAATTGCCATAATTATATGTACATACAGTTATGGGATGCAATTTTCGAGCTTTTGCCAATGGCAGACTTGATTAGCTGCACAAGGGCTAGTTTGAGCTGGAGAGAAGCATTAAATTACAAGCTCCCTGTAATTTTGTTCCCTCAGGTAAATAGATTACAATCATTTTAATTTTAAACCAAAAAGATAGGTGAAATATGTTCAGCAATGTTTCAGCTTTTCCTATTTTATGCAGGTTTTTCCAATATTAGCGAACTACTTGGAAACTAAAGATATTAACACTTGTCGGCGCATCTGCCGCGAATGGAAGTCATCCGTGGACAGCTTTCTCGACCACCACCCCAGCCACTTGCAAGCCGAGGGACTCTACCACACAGACTCGGACAGTGAAGAAACTTCCATCAATCATATTCACCCATACATCACAAAATATTGGTTTTCCAGTCCCCCTGAAATGCAAAAGTTTTCAAATGCAATGAAAAACTACACCGGGGATCATCCATTCATTAGCCGACGACTCACCTTCTGCTACAACCAATTTCGACGGGAAATGTTCGGAGACCTCCACCAAGTCTGGCAAAGTATAGAAAAAATCCTGGAGAAATTTGGCAGTCACGTTTGGTACTTCAGGTTTGTAGTCTGCTGTGATCACAGGGTGGAATGGTACTACGAGAAAGCGCAGTGGCTCTTGTCATTCATGCCGAATTTGAAAGTGGCCCAATTTTTCTTCAACGGAGACAATGATCCGGATCCTGACAACGATAACGATACCGTAACATTGTTCGAAGAAATATCGAAATTGCATCCACTTCCAAAGCTACACAATTTGATAAAGCTCCATTGTGGCAGCTTGCCCACATACATAATGAATGCAATGCTGTCGAAATATAGTCACATAGAGAAACTTCACATTGACAGACCAATGTTCCTCTTACCCGACTGCACAGATTTTGACTTTGATGGAAGCAGTATTCAGCTTCCAAACTTGAAGGAGCTTGCCATGCCCCTGAACTCAATCGAGGATATCGCCGAGCTCGGAAGGGTCACTTCACCGTTGGAAGCCCTAACTTTGATTAACCATTCCCCAGAAGAGGTTCCCTTATCTGAACTCTTCAGAGTTTTAACCGAGTCCACATTTGGCTCCACCACTCTCCTCAGTTTAACCTTGAAGTTGCCTGAATACCCATTGGAGGAAGATCAGTACGAGAATTTACAATTGGAGTTGCCACATGTGGAAAAGTTGAAAATATCTGCGGCGACATGTGCCTATTTTGCCAACTTTGATTTTCTCTCGTCTCTCAAAAAGTTGAAGGAACTAAGTCTTCAGTTGGACGATGATGGTTATGAATTGGTGGAAGGATTTCATGAGTATTCTCATGAAAATGGTGTTGAGGTGAACAAAGGCGTTCAATTTATGGGCTATTTTGGAAGACTCAACGAGTCAAACATTTGGCAAGTGCTTCCAAGTTTGGAAAGTGTTGTGCTCCAAAGGAAGTTGGTTTTGGAAAGAAATGAATACATAAAGTACCGGTATGATGCTGGAAATCAGTTTCCATCAGTTCATGTATATTCCATGTAATTTTTTTGTAACAAAATTATTTGTAGAATTGAATGCGCCCAAGTTGCAAATTTTAATTTATAACTGATAGTTTATTTCTTTGAAGATAATACAATTATTATCATTATTTGCATATGGGATATGTAATACTGCTTATATGTAAATATTTAAGTACATAAATAATGTTCAAATACAAACAATCGTTCTGACAAGATTTCCCATAAGCATTGGGAATTATCCCAATGAACTGTCTTTGGACTTTTGGTAGCCTATTCTTGAATAAAAATGCTCCTTGAATTGAACCCGATTCTCAATCCTAATGAATCCGGACGTGGACGGATATCTAATTATAAGTTTCCTCAGATTTGGTAAAAGCTTCCAAATATTTGACTCATACATTCGATCCCAATAGCCACTAAACTTCATAATTTCCTCCTCATTTTCGGTACAATTATTACCTGCGAAGCTATAAATGAGGGTGAGCTCCTTCAGGGTTATGAGAGGTAAAAGAAAGTCAATCGAATTGAAATGCTCTCCAGGAGCAAGAATCTTCACACTGAGACTCTCCAGATGGGGGAGAGTCACCCAAATATTTCCTGGATCGAGAGCATCTTCTGTTGGATAATCCAAGTGGAGATTGAGATGACGAAGTGTGGAAGCAAATCCGTTGACAACGTGCAGCAGTTCAGCAAAGTCGAAATCCCTGCGGACAAATTTTAGGGTGAGACTTTGCAAAGGCCACTGAACATTAGAGAATCGTACGAGGTCATCATCCGTGGTGTGGAAGTCGACAAGTTTGTCCAGTGACGTATTATACAAATAGTTGAAATTAAAATGGTCATCTCGTGCTCCAGCACTTATTTCTAGTTTCTTCAGATGAGAATGTGTTCCCAGTATCTTGTTCACTAAGACATTTGGCATATTGACTGCTTGCAGTTTCTCCAAGTGTGAAAGCACTGGAAGGGGATGCTCGTTCATGTATTCTATGAATGCCACAGGTTCGAGGAAAACCATTGGGCCACCCAGAGAAATCCACAATGTCTTCAGGTTCGGAAGTAACTCTAAGCTCTCGTGTAATTTAGCGTAGACATTTGCTGGACCATCCAAAGCCAGTCGGCAGTACCAGATCTCACTCCCAAATCTTTCCAGGACTCGATGCACATTGTTCCAGAACTCGTTCACAGTCATCCACTCCAAAGTCGCTGGCTTGAGTTGAAAGTGTACTTCGCGAGAAATGAATGGATTATTGCTGTTGTTGTTGGTGTGGGGGGAAGAATAGAATTCTAAAAAGTTTTCCATCATTTCGGATGACGAGAAGTGTGTCTTAAACGAGTAAACTTTGCTTTTCCCATCTTGAAAGTCTTTCAGGGTTGTGGTTGTGTGGTCTTTATGATTCCAGAGGATTGGGTCAACTCCCACCTTCCAAGATCTGCACACTTTCCGACTGTTTAGCAGGTCCTGCTTGTCTAGATACTTGTAAAGGAATGGGATCGCCTGTGCATGGAAAATGACATTATTATCAAATTTGTATTTTTGCTACATAAGAAAAAACTTGTAAAATGATTTTTATTTTAGCCCACCTCCTGAAAAAGAAATGTCGCCCGTTGATGTTTCAACACATTCCTCCACAGAGAGCAAACATTAAAACAGTTAATCAGGTCCTGCGGACTTGTCAGGTAGTTGAACAGTACTTCCCAGACCTAAGAAAACCACAATGATAAAATGCCATAATATTATATATTAGCATCGTAGCAAACTTCAGTTCCAACTTTCCGTCAATCTCACTAATTTTGTTACATCTTCCACATACCTCCTCTGGAAATATCTCCAATGGACTGTTGTACTGAAATCTTTCCAGTGTCTCATCTTTGGCCCTATTCAAAGCGCTCTTTGGTTTCTTATGTGTCAGCTTGGAATCCTTCTTCTCCAGCAATAAGGATTGCTTCAGGCTACAATTTTCTACCCGAGCATTTTCCAATTGCAAGGTTAGAAACTTAATTCGTTCCTCGAGGTAGTCCATTCTCATTCTCACACATTAATAAAAAGTCTTTCTCATACAACCTTTAAGAGTTGACCTTTTTGCTGGGCAAAGCTTGTGCAACTATATACAATTAATTCCTAATTTTTCAACATTTATGATTTGTGGTGTGATCCAATATGATCGACTTTTTTATAGAATTGACTATGTTGAGGAACACTGTATAGCGATGTATATTCCACTCTGTTTTGAGCATGCAGAAACATATATGGAGAGTCTATAGTGTACTGTACAATGACAGAAGGAAGGATATATGGAAACACTTTTTACTGCATGTTTTACAAGCATATCACACTGTATGTTTTTACAAGGTCATTTTTCATGCTTCTCGTTGGGCCGGTATACCCACAGCTAATTTCATCCTGAGATGCCCAAATAAGGAATTAAAATAGAGACAAAGTAAGAGTATGAAAGGAGGAAAGCCGGTGCCGATTGCATGCGTCAAATGAGTAGATATGAGCTCAATGAATGTGTCACAATATAAACTAGTTCTGGCATCTGTGTGTAATAATCTAAATGAGTTTTTTATTATTATAAACACAACGAATGGCTAATATTTGCACACTTTTTAAAATAACATTTAGACACTTCATCGTATATCCCATATATACTCCCTTCAAAAAATGCTTTGATGCTTGCCAGAGCATTCGCCAAAGAGACCACTTGGTCTCAAAGACGACAAATCCGTAACATTGAGTGCCTCCTCAATGGCGTCCCTCCCACTCCTCGATTTCATTGTGGAGCTGATGGTAAAGAGCAACCAGAGAAGTACCATCAACCCCACAAAACATCCAAGAACAATCCACTTGACAAGAGTAAATGGAGCGTCTCCATCAATTTTCACTGGCTCGAGAACTGGCCACTGCTTCCTCTTCGGCCTTATGTTAAGACGCCTGTCGGTGGCTTTGTCGATGAAAAAGTTGGCGAGCGAGGCGATGAGGGGAAGGAGGAAGAGCAGTATGGTTATAATTACGCTGTCCTCGCAAGGATTCTCGAAGGTGGAAACGAGCGCAGAGATGCTTCCCAGCACCCAAGCCAGGAAGCCGATGTGGGAGTGGAGAAAAACTTGAAGGAAGCGAATGAAAGCGTGGGTGGAGCGGAAGAAGCTGAATAGGCAAACCAAGTTTTGCAGGATGAATGCTATAATCCCAATAATTGTGTGGGGATTGCGGGGACTTTGCTTGTAAGCACAGTCTAAGGCGTCATCAGATGCGTTGCCGTACAGGACAAAACATTGCCGGAGGACTTGCTGGTATTCGGCGAGGGCTGGAGCAACTGGGCCTGCAACAACAAAAAACATATAAATGAAATTACTGAAGATGTTATAAAGTATGTAATTTGCCCTTCTTTTCCAAACTCACCAATTGATATCCACATGATCACAACACTGACAATATGTAGGCCAATGTGAGCAAATATCCACGGCCCATTCCCACAAAGAAACTCGGACCAAACATCCTTGTAAAAGCGGCCCAAGACATTCGCGACAGGGATGAGGACGAGGAACGCCAAACTGGCCATTGCTCCGTGGCTGCTTTGAGCCGACTGCGAAGTTACGAATATAATTTCATGAACGCAATCAAATTGTTTTGCAGATCTGTACACTGTTTAAATGGAAATTGTTTGATTTATTATTTACAAAAACTTACCGTAGTTTGCAAACTGTCGATATACTTTATGTCATTTATCGTCTCCTTCGCGGTTTCAACAGTGTCGTTACACTTTTCTGGAGGAAATCCTATGTCCGCTGAGCACCTCGGTGCTTTACATGGATAACATTTGGTTGTTGCCTCTTCTTCCTTTACCTACGGTTTTCAGAACCATGATTTTAGTCAAGATTGTTTTGGTCAAGGCCACCGTCAAGATTATAGTGCTTATCTTCCAATTTCTTACCAAGTCCTCCCTCTTTTTCTGGACCCCCTCATCCTTGTCAAGCGTCGCGTATGACTCGTCACACTGGAAGGGGCCCGGAGGACACTCTAGTCGAGCATCGTCCCTGTCGTCCGTCAGCTCACCAGTGACGCAAGCGTCATACACCTCATTCGGTTGGATGCGAAAAGTGTCATTTGACCTGCCCCAGTGCAGCCCGGAAAATTTCGCATCAGCTCCAATTTTAATTGATAATTTTGGGTGGACTTTCCTAAATTCAGGTCCTCCATCTTGGATGTTGCAGTACATCCCGTCCTCCCAACCGGGATAATATGGATAAGCTATGCAAAGGATGGCAAACGCGATTACAAATAAACATTTTGTTTCAATTATAAAATTGATTCATTCATTTGTTTATCAGCGCAAAATACTCACGAGCACCATCTCGACTGTCAAAATCCGTGTTGAGAAAAACCGGCGACAGAATCGGCTTGTAGTCTATTTCAGCTTCTGGATTGGGTGTGAACGACTTCACCGCAATTAAACTAGAATCGACACACAATCAGTTTTACTTAAAAAGAAAAGCCAATTGAATCTCAACATGCATTCACTTTATTGAATTAACTCACAACTCACATGAATTGCAGATAAGGTGTCTCCATACCTGTTGAAAGCATATTTAAAACGTACTCATAAATCACTTTTGATCATTTTTATAAAATGAGGTTATTTTTAGGAATCGCAAATTGCACAAACGAGACGCTTTTATACTCACAGGTAATATCACTCCACAGAAAATGAACGTGAAAATCCTTTGTTGCAGTTTTAGTTTTAGCCACGTATACATCAGGATGCTGTAAGTTCATTTTGTTCACATTTTGAAACCATAGGCATAATGTAATCGTAATTGATCATAATAAACAAATAGTTTTTATCCAAATAAGAATAATTACATGAATGGAAGCCCTGGGGCGATAAGCACAATGCGACACTTGTCCAATAACGTCGATCGTGCCCACCGTGTATGGGTAATCAGCACAGGGGAATTCCACGGAAAACTCGCCAAACGGAAGACCTTTTATTTCAAAAATTCAAAATCAATAAGAATTAGTAGTCCAATAGACCGCTTGTCTTCAAAAATATATAAAAATCAGTTTCATACACTATACCCAAGGGGCCCACAACACTCTGCATATACAATCCTTTCAAAGGAACCGTCGTGGTGATATGAATGTGAAGCCATTGTCTCAGGTTGACCATGTCGGGTTCAGGAGTGATGATTCTATCAACAGTTAACTACAAGAAATATTGTCGTTAATCCAGCTAATTTATATAATAGCAGTGCACAGTGTAGGATATGGAATAAATAAGCTTTGATAAAATACGTTTTTAATCCATGCCGTATTGTTGTGAAATGAATCTTTGTAATCATCAAACTCGTAGAATCGTTTCGGGTCTTTCTCCATATCGGCAAGTATTTGGGAGAAGGACCTGAGATGCTCGGTGGCACTTGTCCAAGATTTGGCTTGTTCCGCTGTCACACAAATGGGAAAGAGTCTGGGATACTGGGTGACATCCTCGTCGTCTCCTTGTTGGCTCTTGAACCACTCCAGGATTTGGTTGTAGGTGACATTCTCCCCGAACTTCTCTACCCATTTCTTTAGATCAGCGGGGTCGATTTTTCCTGCGGACTCGACGAAAATAGGGGGACCACTGAGGTAAAACCAAAGGAGGGATGATGTAATCGCAAATGTGGAAAGTAAGGACAACATCATGCTGCAACTAATGATGAAACTTCACAAGAGCAAACTTCACGAGGATTCCATGTACGACGGGCGAAGTGATAACTGACCATCTGGGCGTATTTATTTTTTTATGTATTTGAATTTTTATATTGAAATAAAAAATGACCTCTGTTTTCAAGCCAATAAAGAAGCTTCTCATGGTAACTGCAACCTGACTGGACACAAGTACGGTAAAAAATGGACAAGACCGACAGGAGGCCATATTATAGTCGAAGGACAGCAAACATCAAGGTTTGGTTGATAGCATCATGGGCGACGTGGGCGTCCCAACTGTTTTGGTGGTTGGAAGTCTGTCGAGTGACGATCTTCGCGAGTGACATTATTGGCAAGGATAAATCTTTTGCTTTGTACTTTTGTTAGCACTTTTGTTGTTTCACGCATTTTATAGCATCTTGTAAATTTTTGCATCTACTTAAACCAATATTGAACATGATTTGCTGTTTTCCAAATTCAATAAGAATGTCGACTGAAAACGTATCTTGTAAAAACGGGTCAAAAGTCGTCAAGTTCCCAGAATCAAAGGTGTCTAATGACTCCACAGGTCATTGCTGCGCCGTCATTAAAGCATTTTTGTACATCTGGCTTTTGCATCATAGCATCATTCATTATTATACACATCTGCTGTAAACCAATTCGGCTTAATGAGTGACATGAATCACAAAAGAATAAATTGAAAGCACCTTGCAAAATGGTTTTACGGGTTAACCACTTGTCGTCGGGAATCTTTCATCTAATTACATCATCAACGTCCACGTCATATACGAGTACTTGCTACTGCTACAGTTATTACGTATTACTCATTCCCATCATCTATTCACTTTGCGCATTTTGCTTTTTCATCAGCACAGATTTATTAGGCATTTGGCAAACCTTCATTTGATATTAGACAAAGTTTTGTACACAACCGTTCCGTGAGAACTTTGAAAATGTTTCTCCCACAGAGCTTGTTCCAGCGAAACCCCCTTCGTATATATCAGTTCATTTGCTAATGAACACATGAAAAACGATCTAAACCTTCATGCAGCTACATGTGGGGAATGGAGAATTATGACTTGTACTTTTTATTACTGAGCACAAGGAGTTTCGGAAGACGTCTTCGCAAATTATTTCTGTACGGTGAATGAATTTTTACTCACAGGTGCTCCGCTCACCTACGTGTTAAACCGGATGGTACGATGATTCAACAAAGATATATCTTAATCCCCATGAGATGCTCTCAGTCCCATGTTCTCATTACGTTGTTAACTCTCGACAAGGAAAGAACATTTTGGCTCAACCCAATATTCTTTAGAATTTATTAATGAAGCTTTCCTCTGCGCACACAAGATTTTCAAGAGATTTTCATCTCGTCAAACTAAATGGGCATCATGGCTCATCTGAGAAAGCCCGATGGAATATTCATCGAAGTGGAGAAGCCTTCGGCTGGAACTCATTTTGCAGGGGAGGAAGTTACAGGATGGGTAACTGTAAAACTTTCAAGGTCGACAGATATTGAAGGTATGAGAATTGAGAAAACTGAAATTACTTGAAATTTTAAAATAAATTTCCTTGAATTTTTAAATTAAAAATCTGATTTATATTTTATTACAGCAATTACGCTCTACTTGGAAGGAAATGGTCATGTGTGTTGGTCCGAAACTGAAAACTATTTCGACCTCATCAAAGAGGAAACAAGGACGAGGAAAGTGAACCGGAAAGCAGGTGAACACTACGTGTCACTCAAAAGTTCTCTCCTAAAGTCGTTGGACAATAAGCCAACGACACTCCCTTCGGGTAGCAATATGTACCCATTCCGACTCCGAATCCCCTCCAACTGTCCATCTTCATTCGCTAGTAAATTCGGTTCTGTCACGTACACCCTCAAAGCGGAATGCAAAAGATTTCATGTGAAATCGACTAAATGCGCAACAGTCACAATTCCTGTGACAGGATCATGCGATCTCAATCTACACTCGGAGGCTAGGGAATCTCAAAAAATTGATAAGGTCAAGGGCCCAAACTTTTTGATAAGGAGGAAAGGAGAAATATCTTTTGAAGTAAATTTGAGAAGATCCGGATTTGTGCCTGGAGAGGTGGCCGACTTCACTTGCGAAATTGAGAATAAGAGCACGCGTAAAGTGAGTTCTGTCAGCGTTTCCCTCCAACAAAATGTCACATTTCATTCAAAAGAGAGAAGGAAGTCGCTCAAAGCTGTGGTGTACCAAGTGCAAAGTCCTCCAGTGGAGGTTGGAGGGAGTGAAATGTGGGTGCCGTCGGATTTTGTTGTTCCTCCAGTACTACCCACCGGTTTGGGAGGAGAATTATGCAAAATTATTGATGTTCAATATTCTCTTCAAGTAAGTAGATATATTTTAGCACATATATAATTTTTTTTAAATAATTACTAATTGCGCGTTTAATTAAATGTATGGATTCCTTTTATCTTTGTTCAGTTCGAAATGAATGTATCCAGGCCGAGCAGCTCAGTTAAGGGGGAGCTTCCAATCATCATCGGAACTCTGCCACTTATCAGACACATCAAAAAGCTGGAACAAAAATCATCTCTGCATTTCCAGTTTCCGCCTACCGCTCCACCACAATCCCCAACTGTTCCAACGCAGCAACTATATCCAATTGTTCCAAAACTGTCTGTCGACGAACAGATGAGTTCTCAAGATGTTCAACCAATGCACACCAGTCGCAGTCGTATGTCTATAAAATACCAAAAACTGAAGTTCACATTTCACATAGTTTAATTTTTTAACCTTCTTCTTGATGTACAATAAATATTCTTGCTTCATTTTACAGCACCTCCATCATATTTCGAAGCAATGTCTTCCTCGTCAACAAAATAAAATTCCTGCTGGATTTCGGAGCATCTGCTCTTGCAGGGGATCCCGAACCAGAAGACGCGAAACCAGTTCGTGGAAAGTAAACTAACAACTTGTAAGAGTGAAAGTTCAATCATCAGTCTTGTGCAATTCATTACATTTTTAATCGTTAAGATTTTTATTACAATAAATTGTTATTTATTCATACATTTAAAATCATTCGATTTTACATAACATTCTGAATGATTATATGAGTGCACGGTTATTATTTTCAAAATTGCTGAAAACTTTTACGTTGACATATTCTGTCTGAGAAACTGAGAACCTTACTTTGAGAGAATCATATAACTGACGCCACTTTTAGTCGTTTGCCTACTTAATAAATCCTTCCAAAAGGCAGCTCGAGGTAGAAGCTATAAAATCCGACATTATGAAAATTATGAAAATGAAAATTTGGATTTAATGATTTGCCAAACATATATGTACTCCGTCGTTCCATTCCGAATGCTCCTAAACTCTATAGAGCTAGGGTATATATATAACTAACGATGATAAGTATCATCGAATAATATCTGCCGCAACGAAATTATATATGATTCATATTGCCTTCGGATGTAATGCAATCGATCAGGAGTTACATTGAATTATAGAAGGAGTTGAATGCATGGATGTCATTTTTCAAAAAAGTTTTTAAAAACAATGTCATATTCTAACAAATCAAAAATCAATTTCATGCAGGAAGTTTCCGATTGAGCACATATTAAATTGATAAATGAAAGTTTGCATGAAATTAGCTCAAACCAAAGTTACGTAAATGAGTATGGATTATAGATTATGTTAATGCATGTACGCTCATTACTAGTGTTTTACCATTTTATTACCGTTATTCCTCACAGGCACAGGCAAGTCAACAATTTCTCTTGTAAATTTTATTTACACAAGCGCAAGCATACGCTTTATTACAGGAATCATGGAAGCTAATAAAATGGTCACGCCATTACTCGCTAACGCCCTTACCATATTCCAATCCACCTTCGGGAGAATTCCTCAGCCATTTGTCAACATTACATTTGAAGATAATACTGTTCAAATAACAAGGCCAAATAGTACTTGGCGGAGCTTAGCCTGGCTTTCACTAAATATTCTTGCGGCGATGTTACTTGTTATAGGTTCAGTAAGGCTAATTATCAAGAGACTGTTCACAACGGAAGGTGTTCCTAACATGGACGCCTTAGATACTTGCGTGTGCATGATTCTACTTTTTCTTCTTGTGTTTGTTGTCGCCATTTGGGCCGTGATGTGGATTCACCCGGAGTTGTTCCCCTGTGTTAATCAATTGCTCTCAAATCATCTCCAATTTCGTAAGCTAGGATTAAAGGAATTAATTTTTCGAGTATTGTAAATAGTTTTTATAAATAAATTGTTCATAAAGGCTCAAAATGTGTAGATCTTGTCAAATCCAGAAGTGTGGATCTCCCTGGACTAATAATAACTGGACACATATCATTTGTGCTGCTAATTGGAATTCCATCACCGTACATTGCGTGGTTTTTCGACATTGATGTAATATGTTTGATGTTGCTAGAGTTTATTTTGGGGGATCCCCATTATTTCTCTTTCTCCATGATTATTACAATGAATATCGTCGTTCTATTTGTTAATGCTGTCTTTATTTACTACTTATGGATAATGTCGTATATGCCAATACTAGTCATCATTGTTACCCTGACCTTATCAAGTATGGAGAAACAATTGGAAAGCATTTACAGGAATAGAAGGAAGTATTCGGAGGATTGGGTACTCAGGATGTATACGAGGTTCCGACTGTGGTACCTCTCGGGACAAGACGCAGCGTTCAAATTGATATTTATTGAAATATTTTGCTCACAATTGTTGCTGGTAACATTTGGATGGAGTGTTATTCGTTGTTTTAGAATTTTGCCAGGATTTATTCTAGTTTTCTTTGGTGTCACTTTTCTAATCATTTTTGCGATAACGGAGATATGTATTTCTCAACTCGCAAACATTTCCGTGAGAAGCGAGAGCTTCGTGAGGAGAAAGCGGATACAGTTTTATGGACACGAAAATATATCCAACAAAAAATATCAATTGATTAAACAGTGGCTATCTCAACAGGGATTAAGGGTTAATTGTGGCTCTGAATTTAAAATGAGCACTGAAGCTATGATTAACTATTGGTCAGTATTGAGTGGAAATTTGGCAAATGCGATTTTGCTCATAAAACCATAAGTTTGGATAATGAGAATGAAGGCGATATATTTGTGATTTCGAGGGAAGACCATAAATACTTTTACATTGCATGCACGTATTTCAACTTCTTCCGAAATATTGACTGTTTCAATTAAAATTATAGCATAAATCTGTAATTGTTTCTAATAAAGGAGTTACGGTTCAATTTGATGTTCATGATTTGACTATTGAACTTAAGCACTTTCAATCACATTTGTTTGTAATAGTAATTGTTTATTCAGGATTAATCTTATAGCCTTTTGGAGTGCCCAAAAGCCATTGATCCACAAAACACTTTTTGTTTGGTTATGTTGGACATAGATAGTAATTTAAAAAAGTAATTACATCATCATCAACTCCAAAGTTGCAACTCCCTATTTGTTTGAACTGCTGAATTTTTGAACCTCTAACCACAAGCATAAAGAGGCGGTCGTTCCATTCCGAAATGCTTCCAAAACTTGAGAAACATATAGGCTATATACACGAAGTAACATCGGATAAAGTTCGGTCGCAAAGGAATGAAATTATTACGAGTAATATATTGCCAATTTAGGTATATATGTATTAATTTATTATTTAGGAGTTATATATTGAATCTTGGCAAAACAAGATTATATTCTAACCGCATCTAAAATTCAATTTCAGGAATTGACACTGGTCAACCATAGATTGGTATTGGTAGGTATAGATTGATACCGACCATCGAGTACGAAAGAGGTTTAAATGGAAAAAATAATAATGCTACATGAGTTACAGAAGTCAAAGTTTCGTAAAGGAGTATGTAATGTTCAAATGCAACTTGAAACTGGAACTGGACTGTGTAATCCAAGTTGACGCATAGTGTGGCGTACCATTTTTTCTTTATTCCTCATATGCAAAGGCAAGTACAAGTCAACGTTTCGCCTATAAAATTTCAAACGCATACGCTCGTAATCGAACACTTCTTACAGAATAAATCATGGAAGTTCAAATAATCACACCATTACTGGCTAACGCCCTTACCATATTCCAATCCACATTCGGAAGAATTCCCCAGCCATTTGTCAACATTACATTTGAAGATGATACCGTTCAAATAACAAGGCCAAATAGTACTTGGCGGAGCTTAGCGTGGTTTTCACTAAATATTCTCGGGGTAACGTTACTTGCTCTAGGCGCAGCAGGGCTAATTATCAAGAGACTGTTCACTACACAAAGTGTACCGTACATGGGCACCTTCGATACTTGCGTGTGTACCATCCTAGTTTTTCTAATTGTATTCGTTGTCGCAATCTGGGCTGTTGTGTGGAGGCACCCGGAGGTGTTCCCCTGTGCTAATCATCTGCTTTCGAATCAACTGCAACTTTGTAAGCCAAATGTAAAGCAAACAATCAATGGAAGTGTGCATTATTGTTTTTACAAGAAGGCTTAAAATTTACAGATATTGTCAAATCGAGAAGTGCGGATCTCGCAGAACTAATAATAACTGGGCACATATCCTTTGTGCTGCTAATTGGAATCCCATCACCGTACATTGCGTGGTTCTTCGACATTGATGTCATGCGTTATATGCTGCTCGAGTTTATTATGGGCGATCCACATTATCTCTCTTTATCCATGATTATTACAACGAATATCATAGCTCTATTTATTAATGTTGCCTTTTACTACTTATGGATAATGTCGTATATGCCAGTGCTGGTCATCATTGCTACCCTGTCCTTGTCAAGTATGGAGAAACAATTGGAAAGCATTTACAGGAATAGAAGGAAATATTCTGAGGATTGGGTACTCAGGATGTATACAAGGTTCCGACTGTGGTACCTCTCGGGACAAGAAGCTGCTTTCAAATTGATATTTATTGAAATATTTTGCTCACAATTGTTGCTGGTAACATTCGGTTGGAGTGTTATTCGTTGTTTTAGAATTTTGCCTGGATTTATTCTAGTTTTCTTTGGTGTCACTTTTCTAATCATTTTTGCGATAACGGAGATATGTATTTCTCAACTCGCAAACATTTCGGTGAGAAGCGAGAGCTTCGTGATGAGAAAGCGGATACAATTTTATGGACACAAAGGAAAATCTCACAAATGTCAAATAATGAAGCAATGGCTATCTCAACAGGGACTACGGGTTAATTGTGGCTCTGAATTTAAAATGAGCACTGAAGCTATGATTAACTATTGGTCGGTGTTGAGTGGAAATTTGGCAAATGCGATTTTGCTCATAAAACCATAGATAAGTTTGGATAATTAGAGTGAAGGCGAAATATGACTTTAAAAGGGCTAATTATCCATATATATCCCTCTATAATTAATAATAATCCCTTTATAATTTTATGCATGTACACATGCAGAAATATTCCAGCTCCTCTGAATTTTGATTATTTTAAAATCATAGATTAAATTTTTGATTGTTTCTAATAAAGTAATTGCGGCTCATTTTGATGTTTGTTGGATTTGACTTAAGAAATTAAACACTTTTTGAATCGCATTGATTAGTAATAGAAATCGTTTATTCAGGCTTAATGTCATACCCTACATGAAAGTGCTCAAAAGCCATTGATCCACTAACATTTTTGTATAGGTTAGCTGTAGATAGTATTTAAAAACAATTATAGCATCAAAACCTCCTAATCTTTCCAAATTGCACCGTATCACCTTGTTACTCATTTTAAAGCGTTTCGGTTTTGAATGTTGTAAATGTTCGTCTTTACAGCGACATATTTTGGAGGTGCCGGTATATTAATCTTTGATTTTCTGAAAGTACGGGTTTCTTCAATGTGTCATCAGTATTTTAAGGATTCAAACAAACGCCCTGTTTATAACCACTGTGGTGAAAGCGGTCACACAGGATTAATGTTAATGTTACCTTACGAGTTACGACAACTTCAATACAACCGGTCGTATATATAGATATAGTCATTGCATTGGTCATGGACGGTATAACTGTAGCTAATCATTAAAAATTATTTAAAAAATTAATGTATACTTTTTCAGCTTTCCCCATGTTAAAGCCTTCTTAATAATACACATACCCTCGTTAATGTAATAAATATGATAATTACTTTAAAAGCAAAATGCTCACAGTTTGGTGGACAACAAAATCCTCAAATGTTAGCGGAGTTAATTGATCAATAAAGTTGGTATCTCCGAAGTGTACTCGGACAACCTGACATGACCTCAAAAATCTGCGGCTCCATTTGTTCCTTCGCAGCGAGCATATCCCATTTAAATTTTTTTGAAGTTTGCTAGATTCCAAGTACACATTTGCCAAACTCCCATACACGAAGAGTATTGTGAACATGCAGTTCATGGCGACGAGTGCATTATACAAGAAAAATACAATTGGCAAACTCAGACCAAACTGCAATAGTGCGTATAATGTGGCCACGTGGATTGTAGCCATTCCCAATAAAATCACGACGACCATGTACCTTGAATATATGGAACGATATTGAATGGACAAAATTTGAATCTGTCGATAAACCAAGTGTAACGAATTCGAAAGTTTTTGGACGGCGTTGCTTTCCGAAATTGTGATTGCCCTGCGCCCAAAAATGTCATATATGAGCAGTACTTGGAATGTGTCAATTATAAATTTGAGATAAAATTTTAACCATGCATACCTTCGATAAAGAAGAATATATGAGCGAAGACAATGGCTTTTGAGAAGTAAAGCGAAGGGCACGTGAAATAGAAAACCACCAACTAGAAAACTCCAGTTGTACTGCGAAACTATCCAGACGAGTAGTTTGATGAGATGTTGTTGTGATGACTTGTCCCGTCCGCTGGTTTTGCTCATTTCAAAGCATTTCTCGTCGAGCAGAAAAAATCCGAGATGGATAGGGACGACGCATGTGCTCAAAAGTAAATCCATGCTGTACAGTGTTGGGACGAGAACACCACATGCTGACATGAAATGAAGGGCCCATTTCGTAACGATCCCATGTCCATCACCAGAACGCCAGGAGTTTTCTATGCAAATACATCGAATTGACGAGAAAATCGTATTTTCATTAATGATTATTATATATTGTGTCACAATCGCAATTACTATTTTGCTTTCTCTCGAAGGTCATCATTCCATTGAGAAAAGTCACAATCTCCTCCGCTTTCCTGGAAAACACACGATGTGTATAGCTCGTCATGATGAGGGCAGTCAGAGACAATGTCGAATTGATTTTCACAGGAATGTCCGACAAATGCCATGTCAAAGCGACTTGAGTTATGAGAGCAACTCCGTATATGTATGATATCCAGAGTCTTCCCTTTTGAATCCAGGACTTACCTTCTCGTTTCAGTTCCATACATGAATTTGTTTGATTCCAGAAGAATGGTATGCTAGAGATTATGTTTGCCACTCGGAGATGGACTGTCACTACGGATAGGAGTTTCTCTGAAAAGAGCATTATTCTCAGATTTATTGTTTTAAACTCAAGTTAAAACTCACACACTTGGTTTAAAAACCAAGAATGTCAGATTGAATGGAATTCACTAACCAAGAATGTCAGATTGAATGGAATTCACTAACCAAGAATGTCAAATTGTGCAACGGTACAAGCATCTTCCACTTCGAGGGATCCATTTCCACACCAATATAACGACCACTGTATAAATACCAATTATAACTCAACGTGTAATAACATGAGTTTTAAATAATTGTTAGTTACAATTCTGGATGTGCAAAATGCATATACTGCAAAAAATTTGGGAGCGCCATTGTGGAAGAAGGCGTTTCTTCTCAATACACGTATTTCATTCAGCATCATCTCAAGGATCGAAACTTTTGTGGGGAGTGTGTTTTATCAACTGCAGGAGCTCAAAAATATATATTATAGTAACACTTATAAATACATAAAGTGCGTGTAAATATATGTTTTGCGTTTTAGCAAACTTGCTATTTTGAAGCAATTTTGGCACGTGCTTCGAGTGTCAAGGCAGGTAGGTACTTTATGGTTTGCCTGTCATTCGGAATTCGAATATAATGCAAAAGCCACTTTTAATGTTTATTTGAGCACGTAAGGAATATATATTTTTTATTAACTTCCTGTTTAAGTATATTAGCAAAAGACAATACATTTTGTAAGTGTAAGTGTAATTTACTTAATGGACTGCACACGTTCACTTCAGGAGTAAAACACTAACTGTTTGCTGGACAACGAAATTCTCGAAAATCAACGGAGTTAACTGATCGATGAAGTTGGTCTCTCCAAAATACACTCGAACAACTTGACAAGATTTGAGAAACCTACGACACCACTTGTTTCTCTGAAGGGAAACTTCTCCCAACAACTTCATGCGAACCTTGGTAGACTCGACATAAACGTTCGCTAAACTCCCGTAGATGAAAAGTATGACGAAAGCAGCGTCTACTGCGGAAAGCATGTTGTAAGTGAGAAAGAATGTGGGTAAATTCAATCCAAGTTTTAGGAACGAATACAAACTTGTCACATGAACTATCACAACTACGACGAGAATGACAACGATCATATACTCAGAGTAAATTGATCGATATTGTGTGGAGAGAACTTGAATTTCTCGGTACATCATCATCAGTTTAGATTTTGGTATGGAATTTTTCATTTTCATTGTTCTGGAAGATATTCGATTAAGTAACTAAATTTTATGACCAAGTATGGAAGATGTTTAGCTGATGTTTAGTTCGTTACCTGCGATAACGAAGGATGTAAGATCGGAGACAATGGCTTTTAACAAGCAAGCCAAATGTGATGTGGAATAGACACCCACTCATCGAAAAGCTCCAATTGTATTGAGAAATCGACCAGATGAAAAATTTGGTGGTGA
>JAQFZW010001999.1:0-20725 GCA_034687055.1 Heteromurus nitidus
ACTAGTCTGAAAAAACCTACGTATATAAGCAGAATTCACTGCAGAATTTTCTTAATAAGATTTTTCGTATTGAGTCCCAACAGACTCCGTATTGTCTTGTGCATTTCTCGTTATCGGCGTTGTACACAATGGCATGCACGAGGGCAACCAACAAATTCGTATGTTGTATGCGTGTGTGAGGATTCTGTGCTATGCGTCACACGTCATGTCGTGAAATAACAGAAAATTGCGTGACAATGGTATTCGTATGGCTTTAAGAGGACGACGAGAGAGAGTGAGAGTGAACTCGCATTTTTTTCTGGAGGAGGACGATACGCGCGTAGAACTAAGCTTCCGCATATTATGCGAGTAACTTCCTACGCAAGACACGAACTCAAAGCAGATCATATTTTCTCTCTCGTGCACACACGTAGTTTAATAAGTGAAATGCCCCGTTTGGAATTTATCCCTGAATAATATTTGGACACGTGTAATGAATAAGTGTTCTCACGTCGAAAGGCGTAAAGCAGCTTGAGATCATCATAATAATATCTAGGTTCAATGCGCACAATATGTATTTCATATGCTACTGACCTGACCGCGTATTTTTTATGGGAAAATCCTTTCCAAGTGGAAGTTTATATCGATATGTGCGTTATGGTTTTTTTGTAGGGATCAAAGAGGACCATTACGGGAAGGAATGTATCGACAAGTCTGACCGGCAACGGAGTGGAGGTCATAACAGTAGTGGAAGCTCTGGCAGTAGCAGTTCTTGTGGCGGTGTTGACGGTGGCAAAAGATCAAAAGTTGGGATTGGCAGTCCGGTTGGTGCTGGAGTTGTTCCTGCTCCTGCCCCAGGTGGTGGTTTTGGTTTCATGAGGAGGCCAAATGGTAATGGTGGGAGCGTTGTTGTGAGCCAAGGTGGAGCCAACAATGTCTCAAATAGTGCAAAGTACGCTGTCCCTGTGACAGTGAGTGGGAACGGGAAGGTGATTGGGATGAGGGAGATGATGACCGCGGAGGAGTTCAAGCAAAGTCATGCCGCCCTCGCAGCAGCCACATCCAGTTGTCCCTCTCACATGAGTCCGTACTCTGTAATTACAACGATTCAGCAGCAAGGCTCTGCCCACAGTCCGAAAACGAGGACGAAGGTGAAAGTTTCCGGTGGGACTCAGACCACAAATGATTTACACGAAATGAGCAGCAGTAGCAGACCTCATTCTGGCACAATCTATGCCTCATCCCAGCAACATCATCATCACCACCACCATCCTCAAATGATGCACCACTACCATAACAGTCAGACGCTTCCAGGTCACATGGGCAGTATTTCGGCGGAGGGTGAGTACGCTTCGTCTTCCGTATGTTCGCGGAACTCTGGCTCATTTGCGTCGTCCTCCCAACAACAAGCTAGCTCCCAAGCGATCGGTTCGCCATCCTCGGCTGCAGGCTACAAATCATTGTCTCTCACAACACCAACTGCTGCCCAACTTTCGCAAAGCCTCAGGGAAAGGATCCTCGGCTCGCAGAGTTTGCCGAAAGGTGCTACGTCATCAGCTGACTACGCTGCGATCCTCGCCGCCATTCAACAGCAGCAGCATCATCAGCAGATATATGGAACGCCAAACGCGAGCAGGGAAAGAATGTCGAGATTTGCGGCGGCCGCTGCCGCCAACGCTGCAGCAGCCAGTAATGGAAGCAACGGGAAGAATTTGATGAATGATGGGTCACTCAGTGACGCAGGCGGATATGCCGCGTATGGCGAGATTTATGCCTCAGCCTCTGAAGTCCCGGGGTCCTATTCTTGGATGAGACATAGCACTGGATATGCTTCCAGTATCACGAGTGCACCTAACAGGCTCATTGGAGGTTAGTATCCTTCTCAATATCTTTGCATTTAGTGAAGAATGTAACATCAGGCATGGTGAAAAAATAAGTGGAGTAATATTCTGATTGGCATGCACACTCGAAATTCAGTCGAGTTGGAAGTTAATAAAATAACAATACTGTCTGTATTATCAGTACCTGTCGAATCCCTATCACCCATCGCGTTCTTGTCGCTTCCGAAAAAAAATTCTGAGGAAATTGGCGTGTGCACTGTTATGTTTCATTTGATGAGAAAATTATGCAACACCAAGTGCCGAAATGAAGTAGGCTCGTAGACACAACAGCCGGTGGTGAACAACCGAGAGAGAAAAAGTAAGAATTAACTGTCGAGGAGGTTCACTCTTAAAACTTGCAGCTTTTTTTGAGAATAGGAAAAGGAAGGAAAGGAAATAATGTCGAGTGGAATCGAATTGTCCCTTTGCTCCACATTTCTCCCCAATTTCGCATTGCCACACATTTACCTTTGAGCACTCCTTTAAATTATGAACATGTGTCATGAGCAATATCCAACTTTTTTTGTCCCTATTGGATTATGTATCGTTGTAATTGGATAGAGTGAGTGTCATGTATTTTTTCTCCTTCGTTCTCTCAGTGGGTTAGAGGAAACTAATAGGATGATGACATGAGAACAAGGAGAAAGTTTTTCTCTAGCTGTTACTTTTGGGAACAATTTTTATGTTGGACAAAAAAGTTACTTTTTTCCAATACGAAGGAAAACAACGTAAGAGAAAGTTGCAAGTGGAAGTGGGAGCCGTTTCCTTTCAAACGAGACAAAAAAAGGAAGTAACCGTAATGAAGAAATAGTTGGGGAAAAGTGATAGTTGCAATTGGACACTTTCTTCACGACTAGCTGACGTTATCATCATGTCACACCGCACATGTAAAACTGTTACACATAGTTTCTCTGTAATTGAGAAGAAGAATTACTTTCTTTTGTGGTTTGTTTTCGATTTGTGCTCTACGTCTTCGAGAAGAATAAAGAAATATAGCTGCAGTTGATTGTAAACTAGGGTTTTCCATGCAAAGTTCAATTCTGTATTGGGGTCCCGTTTGGTTGCTTCCTTTTTTCTCAAGAACCAAGAGTCAACATGAAGAGCATGCAAGTATGAAAAATGCAAAAGAAAAGAGAGAAAATGAGTGAATGAAAGCGCACATCGGACTGGTCCCAAGTGGGAACTTGGCTGCTTAGCGAATGCAGTCACGGAGTTTAATTTGCATTTGTAAATAATCATGATCCACTCAGTTGTGCATTGTGTAAAGCAAACAAGAGATGAAGTTTGGCTATAGTCCTTCCCTTCTTCTTGTTTTTTTTCTGCAACTACACTTGAGAATAAATTATAAATTAGCATGCGCATAATAGCACATATATATTCTTCCACGTAGTAGCTATCTCACAAAGAACAAAAATAAAATAAAGTTTTCTCCCTGAACTGCAGAAGACCTTCCAAAAACTCAGAGCAATTTTCCCTGTTGTGCTTTCTCAGGTAATCAGAGAAATGAGAAATGGAGCTCTATTCTCATTCCCTCAAATTGCACACAGCGCCGTTTACACTCCTCCGAGTTTTATCATCAAAGAAAATATGTGGACGTGTTCTGCATGTTTGTTTTTTTATGTTTTTTCCTGCTTCGCCACCTTTGTACCTGGCTACAATTTCCTTGGATTGGAGCAAAAGAAGAATACTATCTATTTGTGATGAGTTGTGTGTCTTTTTTCCCCAATGGAAGGAGGAAAGGAACACACGGCTTGTCGCTAAAAGAAATGAAATAGAGGCGATATGTCACCATGACATGACTGTAATTTGTAATAAGTTCTGGTTTATCCTTTCCTCCTCTCTTTGTTTTCATGTGTAATAATTTGTGAAATTAGGTGTTGCATCATTTCATATTCATGACAGGGAAAAAGTAAACCGTCATTACTGAATTTTTTATAACTCGAGTGTGGGAAAAGTGGTATAAGCGTGATTGGGGAGGAAGGTATGCATGAAGGGATAGAAATAGAAGCAGGGGAAAGAAGTAAAGGTGAAAGTGTTCTGGAAAACTTTGTGCCAATCTACGGATCTTCGGTTAAAATGTGTCTGTGTGTACGTGAGTGAGAGACAAAAGTAATTTTACTCGTGTCCGTTGGAAAATGCATTTTCTGAGGGACAGGGCGACAATGACATGACTACCTGACATGACAGACGTACAAAAAGAACAGAGCACTTTCATCTGATTCTCATTTATTTCCAAGTAATACTTCTTCCCACTACTTACTTTGATAGTTTTTGGGAACAAAAGGTAGTGGGAAAGTTTTTGTTTGTAAAAGACCCGAGTTTCCGTTTGTTTTGTGGAGTTGTCCACGTGTGAAACAAATGGAGCTGGAGCGTAAAATGAAATATACATCTTGCTAAAATGTTTGTTTTTCTTTTCTGACAGGCGAAACATGTATGTACTTCTGTTAGAGCATCTGTTAGACGCGTGATAACCTTTCTATGTTCCCTCTTTTACGTTTTGCTGATGATATTTGATGCGCAAAAAAATCTTTGTCCTTTATAGTTCCATTATAAACATGATTCGCCATTTTCCTCTAAAACTAAATTGAACAATTATAGTGTCCGTTTAAATTAGTACGGAATATGCCAATCAAGATATCTCCACTTGTTAAAATTTTAACTTAAAACGAATAATAATTCTCCGTTGATCATGATGATCATGTTTAATTTAATATATTTTTACATTTTTAGCTGGTGGAAGCATGACAGAAGCAGAGAGCATGGAGTCCCTGAGCTCAAACTCATCGCTAGCAGCGCAGTTACGAGATGCTCGCTCCAACAGTTTGACTCAAGGGAGAATCTCTTCTGCGCAGCCAAATCGAGAACAAGGGAGTCCGTCTCGGAGTCCCAGACTTAATCGAAGCAACAGTATCAGGTAAAATGTTACACGAGTTATGTACGACTAATATGTTTCAAATCCTCCAATAATATTCAGATGTGAGATTTGCCATAAGCTAGCAGGAGGAAAGTAGAAAAGTAGCATGTGTGTGTGAGCTCAGATGCTAGTTTTTTTATTATGCTGTGTCCTTGTTCAGCTTAATCCTTTCCAGAGATTTGTTTTCATAATGGTTTCCACTTGATTTGATGTAGATTGATTCTCAAAGCAATTGTTCCCTGTAGAAAGTGAAAGTAATGTTGTTCCTGGATTGGATGGATAAAGTAGAGAAAGTATATCGGCCTCGACTTTGACACGAGGTGTTTTTTGTAATCATTTTCCGCCTCCATTGACCTAAACAGTGTATAACTCAAGTTAACTCTTTTTAAAGGAAACCACGCTGGGAATGTAGAATACGACATAATAATGTAATGCTAAGATTGATCTAATCTGTAATGCTGTGTGTTCACTCTGTTTTTTTATTCTATGTCTTTCCTGTTCCTTTTTGCCAAAAATCGTGCGAATGATCAATCTTGAAACATGCTACCCTTCACTTGACTGCCACTTCGATCCTTTTGTATTATTTTTTCGGCTTGAGTGAATCCTCAACTCGATCTACTTGTATGGAATCTTGCATGAACATTTATATATAAACCCATGTTGTTCCCTGGGAATCTCTCGTGTGACTACTTCACCTTCTACTGATGTTTACCTGTATTTTTTCACCTGTAAAAAAACTTGGTCTCTTCTTCTTCCTCCTTGTGTGTCTGTAGCCATTTCCGTGAGCGGACTTTCCCCAGGTAAATCAGTCTTTACTTAAACAAAAACCTATAATCTTTTTTTACCTTTCCTTTTCCCATCCCAGGGAAAGGAGAAGAAAAAAAAGGATATAAATTTTTATACTGAAAGAATTCGCATACAATCATGTAGCTCTTTACTCTCGATTGCTTTCACTTTCGAGAGCTGTTTTTATTTTCTTCTCCTTCTCGACTCCACTTTCCCATGTTGTCCTTAGTGTTGCTCTACTTCACTTGAATGTTCACAGTTGATTCGAATAAAATAGTTTCCTTGTAGTTTCCGCGTCAGTTATGCGAATTCATGTTACAAGTGTTCCGGCACTAATGCATGACCTTTTATTCGTGTAGACATAAGTGTATCCCTTAAAGTCTTAGATGTCCTTTTCTGTGAACATACGAGAGAGCTGAAAAGAATTGTTGTTTTCTTGAATTGTTCACGTTATAACACTTTTCCCTCTTTTCTCTCTCTCAGATCAACAAAATCGGAAAAGTTGTATCCGTCCATGTTGCAAAGGAATGATGATGCGAATCCATACTACAGCTCGACAATGTCAGCGACTGGAGTACCCACACTTCCAACTTCTCCTATTCATGGACCAACGGCGAGGTAAAACGACTGACAAAAAATAAGACATAATTCATACTCAGCAATCATTATCAAAAAAATACAATGGAAAGTTGTGTTTTTTTTTCATTTCATGTTGTTCTCATTGTTTCCTTAGAATGTGCAGTGGTGCTGGAGGAGCCGGTGGTCAAGGACCGTATTCTTCCGCAGCGTCAGCCTCCAGTAATCACAGTGTGCGACTGAGCATGTCTCCATATTCGGGATTCTTGGCGAAACTCTCGACGAAGGAAGACGATAGTAAGAGACAACTTTGATTTACAAACAAGACATCAAGAGAGAGAGAGAGAAAAAAGTTGTGAAGTCGCTTCAAGACCTATCATTACCATCCGAATGATTGATAACTAATCGAGAAGAGCTTTAGCGTATATACTTTTATTCATGAAGTTGTAAATCAAGGAACGTTTTTTTGCTCTTTGTGGGCGTTGTCTTTTTATACAGACTAAGATATACATAGACACAATTTGTGGCGAGAATATTACTCGTCATCAGACTTTAATTTGTAGCTTGTGCATACACGAAGGGAGAGAAAAAATATGATTATTATTGTCTGACAGACTTGTATTTTCTTATAAAGCGATGGCCAGAGCGTAACCCAGAAAATATTTATTGACTCATTTTATATCTTGTGGGGATTGTTAATGTAGTCATAAAAGGTTTGTTGTGTAGCCCTTTGATTATTATGTGCATATTGTTCCGGAGTTGATAAACGGAGAGCTGCAAGGTTAGCCAACCGAGATGATGCGTGTGGCAGTAAATTAGTTGTTGATTTGTAGATATTTATCCAAGAACAAGATCAAAGGGAAGATAGATGGAGAAAAAATAGGATATTTTTGCAGCTTGAAAGTTTGATTGAATTTATATCTTGGGCATAGTTGCTAATGTTCTGGTTGTGTACTTTATCTTAATGAATGACTTGCTTAGAGGTCTTCTAGACTAGACTTTCGATCTTGTTCACTGCATACATTCCGTAGTAATTTCATCACGCTGTGCAGGGTGGTCCGTGGTCCATGGCCTCTTATGATCTAGCGTATAAGAATGTTGAGGCTCTCGCTGTAAATGAAATTAAGTACACAAATCAATCGTTCATCATTTTGTATGCGTATATATGCATTGGTCATATCATGGTCTCTTACCTGCAGGGTGACTTCATCCAACTATTTTTATGATCGTCATATTCTTAATGATTTCATTGCGTTTTTATGTGCGATCACCTTCAAAAAGTTGTTTCTTTGTCAGTCCAGATACCTTTGTAGTTTTAGTTTTGTTTCTTGAGATTGAGTACGTGCGTACAGAGCATTGGACACGAATATCATTGACATTTAAAGCATTCATTTCTCGTTTGTCATCATTTTTTTCACAATTTCGTTAGGTTCGCAAACTAAACACGTATATAAATTATGCCTTGGTATGTATGATACACGCTAATATTTATCCTCATTTTTATGCTTAACAATTATTTTATTGTTTTAGTAAATGCGTCTTCCTTGAGTCTTGTATCAACCGCATCGTCACTCTACAGCACCCAGGAGGACAAGCACGCTCACGAAGTTCGAAAAGTGAGGAGAGAACTGATCGAAGCACAGGAAAAAGTGCAAACGCTAACTAACCAGTTGACTACAAATGTAAGCAGAAATTCTCCATTTCTCTACTGCTTCTCTGCTTTCTTCGTAAATATTCGCGCAATCACGACAACACAATGTTTCATCGTTGCATCTGCATCGCCTTAAATAAAATTCTTAAAAAAGATCAAGATTCTCGTTATGAAGGAGTTCATCAAATTGAAGTACTCGCTCAATACCGACCTGATGGGTGAAGCCATTTATCTCAAAATAATGCATCAATGCGACAAGATAATCTGACGTTTGACGAATATTACGTCTACGATGCAGTTTATTTTCATATTGGAAAAAATGCATCTGTCTTGGGTGTCAGCTTAGTTGTTTCAAATAATTGGATTAAAGTTGAGAGTGGAATTACCTGTACGATTGCCCCTCGTCAAGATGAGCAGCGTCAGTCCAACGTGTCCAACTCTCTGACAAGTTTTACTTACATAAACTCCGAGTTCATAATCCCGAATATACTCATGCGCGCTTTATGATTGAGATCTCTGTCAAAGTCAAGAGATGATTTTTGTGTCTAAAACGACTTCAAATGCATTTATTACCAAAAGTATTCAATGTCGAAGATTGAGTGGAACGTGCTCAGCTCATGAACATAAAATAGAGAAATCGAATATTATGTACCTTCCTTTTAAGTCATTGGACTTGGACCATCAAACCGTAAGTTGTCAAGTCCAGTCAATTTAAGTTTAATATCATTATAATAATATGGTAGCTTCATACTGATCACAATCCTTGAGTGGCACATGTTATGCTAGTGCTCATGAGCAAGAAGTTGCCTGTTTTTGCATCTGCTGCATGTTATTACCCAGTTTTCACACTTTATGCTCGGTCAATTCTTGTAGAAAAACGATCATTTCGAATTTACGTTCGTACAAAATCTTGTGAACTTGTATTTTTAGAATAATTGCATCTGCATAAATGGTGTTCGTTCATGAGGCGAAAGCAAGTTTTCCTGAATGGAACTCTCACGAACTAAAAAAATGAATTCTAGATGAGCAAACCAGCAGAAATAATAATGTTTCAAGCTGTTGTATTTAACCTGAGGTTAATGTGCGTTTTACTTAAGTGCGATAGTTGTTTTTTTGTGCGTTGTCGTGTTACCACAAAAATACGAAGTGAAGAACACTTTTTTTGCTCTTATGGCAGAGCTTCTTTATGCAATCACCGAAAAGCAGGTTTGATAAGGCTCTTCTCGTCGAATGTCTGCAACTTGATGTTGAACACTGTAAAAACGCTTTGGATGCACTTAAGCTCAAAGGTCTCTCTCCGCTTATGTAATGAAATGGATGGGTGGATGGACGGAGAGTAAATATTAATGGGCTGTTGTAGAGGAGAAGAAAGATATAGACAAAAAAAGAAGTGGATTGAAGTTGGGTGAGGCATCAAACTTTCCAAAGAGAAGTGAAGATGTGTGCACTAACTACACAGATTTTTTTGGGCGAGTGCGTGGTCCGGAAATAAAAATAATGAAAATGCAAAGCTCTGACTGAAAGTAAAGCACGTGTGCAGTGATTTTTAACAGCGTCTTTGATTCCACACTCTCAAGAGATTTTTTTTGTCGGGAGCCTAGAAGAATGAGAGTAAAGGCTGCATGGTCATCATGATAAATACTGATCACAGGGGAAGGGATATCAAAATTTGCATAAAAGTAAATAACCACATAAAGTATGGCTGTAGAGGATAATCATGCTCACTCATTGTTTACTTTGAAGAAAATTTTTGAAAGTGAGACCTTTGTCAAGTATTGGATTAAGTAACTCACCAAAAAGTATATTATATTCCTTCTCTGGACGCACGAGCACCTCCCACCTCCCAGCATTGTAAATTGTGCGATACCGTTTGGTGTTGTTGGTGTGGATGAAGATGCATTGTGATTTCTTCTGATTGTCAAAATCTCGCTTCCTTTTCAAGCATGTCACTTATTACAACGCTCATTCTCTCTCTCTCTCTGTAAGGCTGGATGAGAGTGCAAAAATCACCAGCTTCATAGTGACAAATCTACATTCGACTCTCATAATTGTATTGTTGAAGCCATTGTGCTAACGTCCTTTGTAAAAAAGGCAACGGTAGCCATGTGTACTTATTACGGAATATATCTTGTTACTGTTACTATTATGTTATAGTCAGTTAAGTAGTTGGGTTCGATCATTTTTTTAAAAATGCAAATAAGAATAATATATGTTCATCTCATCAATGGAGAATGAGAAGTGTTAACGACCTGTAAGCTTGCTGACATTATTCTGTTTCTTCCTTCTCTCGTCTCTTGTCGTGTGGGAGGTAAATATTGTTACGAACAGTGCTTAAAAGACACTGCTTGACTTGACTTAACTTAACTTTCGAGGATTTAAATTCCAGAAGTAATGAAGCAGAAGCAAACAAAGCGTGATACCTGCTTGCGCATGCTCATTAGCCGTCGTCATGCAGCACACGGAAATGCAGTATGTTTCTCATCTACCCTGTGAGAGACTTGTTGCAAGTGTTCATAAATGTTTTACGGTGAAGTCATGCGTGAAAATCAAACCGCTCGCTCCCTCATGCTGTTGTGAATTATATTTGAAAATAATCCCTGTCGATGTGTGTTACTTGCATATATTTATCAAGATTGATTTTCTTGAGCAAAAAAATGACCACTTTCCAGACAGAAAAGTTAGTTACACTCACGTCGTTCTGCTTGCAGTCTTATGAATCTTGTAAAACTGATGAAAATAATAGCGGAGAGGGGAATTTTCCATTAAATATTTTCTCTTTATGTGTTTTGTCTAATGCACTTTTATAAGCCGTCGTAAAAATCTCTCTACGTACACTGGCATGGCACATTATTATTAGGCGAAGTTGATGTACGAGCACAAGGGACTTTTTTTCGTGCTTTTGGAGCAAAGTTAGTAATGAAAAGCAATGTTGCATGATTTTATAGCCGGTCCATCCAACATCAGTATCATTATTGTGATGACGATGAAGTCGAGGAGGAAACGACGACGACGATATATATAAAAAAAGTCTCATCGTTTCATCCGGAACACAAGATGGCCAAGCCGAAAAGGAAATCACCGGCGTTTACAAGCTCATTATGCAAATCGTTCTCAAAAGAATATACTCAAGTTGAAGACATATAGACATGATGATGATGATGGTGCTCATCTCCGAAATACTATTGTCTTTTCCTCCACTTTAAACTATAAAAGAGTATTTTGTGTGGCGGAAAAGGGAAGGAAGTATATAAAAATGAGAAACGATGGACGATCATCATCGGCGCAGCGGTCGCAGAGAATACTTTTTTAGGAGAATGAAATGACTGATAATTCTTCGTTAGACGGAACATATATTGCTTTTATGCATAATCACATAAACGGATGCATATCATACATGATGATGGAGTTGCAGTGTAGACCAGAGGATGGTCATCCGTCCAGTCCACCACGGACGAGCCATATATTCAGGGTAAAAATGGTCATCCAGCTGTGTTTGTGCGTGGTTGTGAGCCACATTCCGCGGATTAAAAAAGGAGTAATTCCTATGCTTATTAAGTACTAAACAGGGATGTTGTAATATATTACAGGAAAAAAATCGCATCTTCTACTTTCCTCCGTGATGTGAAGCAATGAGGGAGAACACACACGCACGTTTTTTTTGAGTGACTTGATATGATATCTGTGAAATGTATATGACAGATTAAAAAAGAGAAAAGAAAAGTTACATTCTCAAGTTGATGTATGCTCTTTAAGATGGTATATGGACGTGGAAAGTGGAAATGTTTACGGTTATATGAGATTTTAGGACAATCTCGTCGTATCTCCATTATTGGATAATTCCATCAAAGAAAGAAAAAAATTCTTTTGTGGTTGAGCATCTCTCTATATCTCTTGTTCTCCTTCCGACTAGTTGCGTAAAGGCGGTGGTTGTAAGTTGTGGTGCGTGGCAAAAAAAGTAACATGCCTTCTTTTTTTTGCTCGCATTCCATCAGAGGATTTTTACCTACTTTAAGTGTGACACGTAGAGTCTCTCTGAATTCTTTGGCGTGGCATATGGTTACTCAAGAAGGGAAAATATATATTGCATTTGTGTGTACGTTTAATGTGAATCGGCTGTAAAAATGTCAAAAGTTGTAGCTTAACTTCGACAAGGGTGGCATATTTTTTTTCTTGAGCTGCAGAAGAAGAATGTTGTTTCTCCATATATCCTCCTGTTCACTTCCTATTATGCTTATCCTCTTCAGGGAGGATTGAATGGATGTCGGAAATGTCGTAATTTTGCAATGAGGTACACACTTATTTTTCCGTGTTTCACAATGTCACCTGCTCCAACCAACACGAACATTGACCGCATAAAAGTTTCCCATCAAAATCGTCCATTCCTTTTTGCCATCGCGTCGTAATCCTGTCGTTGGGATGGATGCAAAAGCGGATTTTTTTGATGGTGTGTCCATATTTGGATTTTTAAGATAAGTTAATCATGTAATTTTTTTTCTCGGGATTCCTTCATTGATGAATAGTGAAACGAACCAGTGATAAATTGCTTTAAGGGCTGGTATGAACCTAGCCAAAAAAACACAACTCTAATGTTTTTATATCTCAATGAAAAATGAGCCAAAGTATTAATATGCTGCGTCATCATCGCCATTACGAATGTTTAGCAAGCTTGATTTCAATGAAAAATTTCCATTCGTTTTTTTTGTCTCAAATTTCAGTTCACGTCCATTTCCATTATATATTGGCCAGGGCTGAGCTAGAAAAGACACGTAGTAATTTTCTGCTGATAAATTAATTGTGGAAAGCCGATGATTATTGATATCTGAGAACAGGATATTTTCAAAAGTACTACTACGTGCTTAAATTACAGTGTTACATAATAACTTGCTCTCCTCCTCAAAATGAATATTACACCTTATTTGGCAGCTAGCCAAATATTGCTTCGAAGGATACGAAAGTTTTTTTTTCATTAATTCTCCCGTTGATTGTTATGAATAGCTCATGCGAACCGCATTAAGTGTCAGCCACATTTGAATTAAATCAGTAGAAAATATGGCATGGGACAAGCGTCGCCCTCAAAAAAAAGTAGGAACATGTGAATTAAAGTGTTGTGCATAAGAATGAAGAATGGAGAGACGCGAATGGTATGGAAAAAAGAGAAGTGTCGTGCATGTAAAATTTGTAAACTGCTGAGTTAATCAGTGACAATGGCAAGGTGCTAAAAAATTAAGTTTTCATCGCTGACTTCAAGGTGCTCGCGTCGCGTCCTCACACCAGAATGTGTGCTCAAGTATGCAAATAATGAAAATGAGGTTCCGTTTTATTGTCGCTCCATTCACGACGCGATCGCTGATGTGTGTGTGTTATGCGACAAACGCATATAAAGAAAACACATATTGCCATGCTTCAACTTTGTATTTTTTGTTGATGATGATGACGATGCGATGTGTGTTCAGCACAAGGAATATGTGTGTGTTCACATTCTTGGCTGTAACAATAAAGCAAGACAAATTTCCGCTGATGCAAGAGAACAACAATGGAGAGTGATGTGGTGTGTGGTGGTGTCTGCTCAATGAATAAAACATGATGCATGCGTGGTGGATTAAAGAATCATTCAAGGGTTATTTTTGTAGTCGGGGAATGTTGTTTTTCTTCGGTTTTGTCCAAAATAAAAATACGTGTTCAGTTTAGAGCAAGCGAATATTAACGTTGACAATCTTATTGTATCGTTGATGATGATGCTTCAATGTCAGTGCCATCAGCACTATAAAAGGATGGTTTGATGAAGCGATGTAGCTATTTCGAAGTCCAAAAAATGTTGAATTTTAACAGGTTTTAGCCAGTTTTCTTTTAATCGTCAGTCGGCTTCTCAAACAGCACACACAAAAAAACGGAATTCCGAACGGAAATCAAGGGAAGAAATATTCCCAGGCTATTTTCAAGCAGAAAATGTTCACCTGTCACGAGACTGATAGGGTTTAATAATGCAGACATAATTTGTTAGGAATACCTGTCAAAACTTTATACACTTTCACACTTGTTTTTTTCCTAGGATTTTCTCAGATTTTACACCCTTTTATGAACACAGTTCGTTTTCGTTACCAAATAAGATTTTTTTACACAGAGGCTTAAAAGTTTAAACTACATTTCCTCTGATCCGTGTCAAAACTGAGGCAAAATGCGATATACCTTTGATAAATGCAGACTCTCTCTACCCATTTGATAAAGAGATAGAAAATGATTCCCTTGTCAGCCCGTCAAAAATATTTTCCGTAAAATTGTGGAAACAAAGTATCATCTCTCTTGTAAACCTCCATTGTGTTCCTCTTTTCCCTCTCAACCGTGTCATGGAAAATTGTTTCAATTCAAAAGGAAAACCTACCTGCGGCATGATGTTCATGCGAGAATAATAATTTATTTTTATAAGATTCCATACTGTCTGCTTTCATATCTTCTTCTCACAAGTTAAAGGTGTACTGTTTTTGCTTCGACTATTTCTCCTATTTGCTTTGAGCTTTAATTCTCCGTAAATCTCATTTGTGCTCTGCTACTGTTCATCGTGCTTGCTCAGCCTATGATTGCATTACAAATGGAAGAAATTAATTGAAGGGAAACAGACAGTGAAAAAAATCTGTTCTGGTTTCGTCATGAATCAAATGAGTTGAGTTGGGTGGTTTGGCTGCGTTGAGTCTTTCCAGAGATGCAACTTTCAGATTAATACATAAAAAAAAGTTTACTTTTCTGATGAAACATGTTTCCTGCTAAAAGTCTGCTGATACATTTCAACAATTTTTTTATTAGCACAAAAGGGAATTTACGGTCAGACAAGGGATAATCTTGTGAGGAATAGCGAAAGTTAACAGTTGTATTTTTTGCATCTTGATTTTGAAGAAGTTAATCTCGTAACTTTTTTTGCCACACTGCATTCCATTCCATTCAGTTAGGTTTCAGTAGGTAGATGTTGTTTTTTCCTTGAATGTGGCAAAATGAAGACGGATATGATATTAGATGTATATGAAGGTGCACAAGTGGAAGTTGTTTATGTATAAGCTTCAAGCTTGGTTGCCTTTTGCTAACAAAAATCCTTTCTTCCACTTGGAACAAGGCTTGAGTTGATAAGATGAAATTTGATTAGGAAAAGTCAAGAATTGAGCGCCGATGAAATATAATCAGCCCAACGGGTTTTACTCACTCCTTTTATCCAAGATGTGGAACGACATGAGTATGTTAGTATACCTTTCTAAACCAAAAGATGCCATAACTTACTTCTCACTTTCAAATGATTGTGAGCAGGCATATGTCTTGAAATCGTACATGATTTAGTTGGTAGTTGGAAACAAGAACTGAGTCGACGACGATGAACAAGCTCAGTCAGCATTTTGATTTCGTGAACAAAAAAGCTGGTGTATCATTTACACGGAACGTGGTGAAAGATTTTCCTTGAAAAATATGGAAATTTATGGTTTGATATATGCACTTGGATATTCTTGATGCGCACCTTGTCACTGTTGCACTTTTTAGTGCTGCTGACGAGTACAAAAATTTTTAAAAATTGGATACAGACTATTCCAATTCTTCTATATATGTGCACGGTGCAATTAGAATTTAAAAAGTCAATTTTATGAGCACACCATTCAGTTAACTATTTTTCGACTCTTCTTCAAACGCACACATCCATAACTTTTCCATTTAAGCCATGTAATCATGCCCTTCTCACCTTACGATTTTTTTTCTAGCAACGCACATGGTTATTTACCAGTCTAACACTTCCCATATTCTGTAAACAAGACCATCATCAAGTGAAGAAGAGAAGGAAGATGAGATATATATTTTTGGTGAGAGAAGAGGTGTTCCCATTCCTTTCATTTGGTTTTGGGTTGCACACAAGACACAACCACAGTCAAGAATACAACTTCATTATGGAACAGATTGTTCATTTATGAGATTACTTTTCCTTTAGCGTCTGTCTGTCCGTCTGTAATCACGATACTTGTATAACTGGTGAACCAATTGTGGATGAGCAACCGACCCAAAATAACTGCTCAATTTTACATTTGGTAATTTTCAAATTTAGATTTTAAATTCCGTCTTTCTCAAAACGCTGTAGTTCTACGTGTTTTGAGAAATCCGATCCTTCCATATTCAGCATCCCGGTTTAATTTGAGTCTCTTTTTGGCTTCCTTATTTGAGTGGAAGTGAGAGCCATAATATATGATTGTGATACACGCATTTTTTTATGCGTAGATATCCCAAAATTATCCAGAGAGTGGGTTGAAAACAGACGTGGCGAATGAGCGAAGGAAACACACGCACGCCTTTCTCAGTCTTTATCGTCTTTCTTCTTCTTATTTTTTTGTGGAAAAAAATCCAGTTGCGTCTCTCCAGAAATATCTTCACGGTGTATAATTAAATTTAAAAATCAGCCAGCATGAAAAAGCGCAGTGTGTGCATATTTCACAAGACTGGAAATCGAGTCACTTTTTTCAAGAAGGTGTAGAGAGAAATGGCTCACTTCGTGACGAAGAAGGCGTTTCTCTCAACTCTTCACCAGAAAATATTGTCACTCCTTCAGTTTCCTCTTTTATTCATGATCCATTCAATTTGTAGCATGCATTTCAAGTTGCGTGTGTGTGTGCGTCTCTCTTTCTCTCTCTCTTCGTCTTTACTAAAATATTTTCGCTTCTTCTTGAAAATCTCGGCAAACATTATCATGAAACGATGTTCCAGTGATAACATGGGACAGGTGTTATCGTCAAGGTGTCAAAGAAAACCTCGTGGAATGCCATTCACGCTCCGAACTCGAACTCGCCTTCATGTTCCAAAACTATTTTGACATTTATCTGGACTGGGAATTCAATCAGTTTGTTTTTATATATTGTTTTGTTGATTATGGGCGGAAACGCAATAAAAAAGGGGGATTGTGTGTGTGTGCGTATCAGAAATTTCCTGCTTTATTATGCCGACACCTCATGACATTCATGTTTACTCGAGTTGCATAAATATTCGTTGTCGTCAGCAGTAGTAAAAAAAAATGCACGTTTTAGATATGGACATGGTGCTTTATGACCACGCACTTAAAGAGAAAACAAAAGTAGAAGTTTCGAGCGTTGTTTTCCCTTTTTCATTTGGTGTTGCGTGATGCTGATAAAAGGCGATTTTCGGCTATTGTGAAGATATTATGCATAAGCATGCATGAGTAAGAATATATATGTGAGAAGTTTATGTGACTCGGTGTCACACGCACTACCAACTCATATAAGCCATATTATATTAGGCGTTGCGTCACAGCAATTATGGAACGGCCAGGCTTAGGCAAAGCTCTGAGAATGGAATCATCCTTTGCCTTTTTTGCTGTCCAAAACTGTATGTGTATGTTTTTTTTGTTTCATTGCGTTTTAAAAATGTTGCTTGTGAGCTTGTCGGAATTGGAAGTAAGTCGTTTAGCTAATTTGTACTTATTGCTGGACATTCACTGACCAGAAAATTGGAATGGGTGGTGGTGGTGGCCTGCTGCCTCCTTCATACAAGAGTTACACATGTGGTGTTTGCGTTCTCCGCATATTGTAATGGTGTGGTTTGGTTGTTTGTGTTCTGCATTACTCATTGAAATGGAACAAAAGCTATGGAAAAAAATATAGCAGATTACTGGAGTCTGGAGCTATATTTTACAGCTTCAAATAGCCATGGTAGCACATTGCGGAAAGGACAAAAAAATGCTTATTTCATCCAGTAACTTGTAACCTCGAACCGATCGATCTTAACAACAAATTGTCAGCTCATTCTCGCTCTCTCTCTCTCTCTCAGAATTGAACTCGGAGAGTTACACACACTCGTTTCGTAAGATGAAAATAGGAAAATTTATTGGTGGCTGCTGTCTTTTGCCAAAAAATAATGGAAATGTATGTACACAAAAGTGTGTGTCACTCGGACACCAAGTTATCTTTAATTTCCGATCGGCCAAATAATCCCGCTTTCGTAATCAGATATTTATGTATTTTTGGCTAGTCCACCAAAAAAAATTATCCCATCACAGTCCACACGCTCATATTTGGCAGGGAAAGAAGTCGAGTCCAGTGACCTCAATAAACAATCGAATTGCTTATTTTATATTTTATTTTACCAAACCAATCAGCAAGTCTCATACGATGAGTATATTTTTAGCCGAAACTCTAGTCATTCAAGTCGTCTTCAATCCCATTTTCCTGCCATATTGTCTGAAAGACTGACTCCTTTATCTGGCTGATTGTCATAAATGGAAAAATGGATGACTATTGACCTTGTCAGCATGTCGACATATATTCTATTCATATTCATTTGCTAGCCCACTGATTAGATACAATGGTGTCAAATAAGTCTCCCACTAAAATCAACATATTGGCTCGTCGCGTTTTTTTCTCTCCTTCAGAATTATGATATGATAGGATGTATGCATATGCGATGATGACTAATGACTTTGACCAAACAAGGCAAACTGAGAACACACACACATGTCATTCATTATTTCCTTCCAGTTGCCGTATTTCTTTCAGATTGCATTTATCTCATCAGATTTGTGTCGAGTCCACAGTTTACTGATGTCATCTCGTGTAATATGCGTAACGCTTCGTCCACACATTAGTAATCCGAACCCAAGCGGAATAATTTGGTGATTGACTCAAGCTAAAACAAACGCTTGCTTGCTTTTCCCAGAGACGCGAGGACAGTTTAACGCCATGAGTAATTGTGACAGAGGTTTAACTGTGATTATTGAAATAACAGTTTGAGCGTCTCTCTGCTTGCCAAAACAATTCGGGCTCAAGTCACTGAAACTTAATACATTCGCCACTTGTCACTCACCAACACATTCCATTTCCCCAGAATATTTACTCAAGTCGAGGGTGTGGACGTTTTAGACGCTTCTCGCTTCTTATTGCTACCAAACTAGCCAAAGTGTCGGCATCGAAATCTACACACACACACACTCTCTCTCTCACACTCTCTGATGTTTTTCATCAAATATGGTATGGGCGGTGGAAAATATTAGAGAATCTTTTTTCTTAAATGTTGTTCTTCTCTCTCCTTCCATTTCACAAGGATCGATTAGCTCATCGCCATCATATTTTTTTACTCCTGTGAGCACTCAAAGCGAGCAACAATTACAGAGCTTGAGAGAGCTCTCCTTAAACCAGGATAAAAACTAGTTGTAGTAAATTCGCAAAATTGTAACTGCAATGTGTGCTGAATATCAATAAATATATGGATAGGGGTAGACGGAGAGAATAACAAGAAGAAAAAACTCACAATACATTCGTAAAAATTTTTTTACTGGCCATCATAGAATCAACATGATTGCTCTTTTCTTTTCTCCCTTACATTCTGCGTCGGCAGTCACTTTTATTCCAAGAAAGAAAAAAGTGTATTAGTTTTGATGCGCTGCGTTGTGGCTGCAAGTGCTCATGGTCCCGAAGACAAGCACCTACTTAATTTCTTTTATGACAGTGGTCGTCTGGCGGTTTTTGTATGCTCTTAGGACTACTTTTCTCTAATGTCTGCTGATGGAAGGAATGCTTGCTTTTTGTATACTTTTTTTTTGCAGACGAGAGGGACGGGTTAGAACGTTTTACAGAATACTACGATTTGAACGGGAGCGAGAGCTCTGCGTTTTCGTATATAAAGAAGCACGATTGTGCAAGTTGATGCGACACTAATGACCTAAACCGTTGCCATTTTGGTGTGTGTGGTGTGTGATGTTTGTTGTAACATTGTAGCCAAGTCACCAGAGAGAGTGACTCGAGTTGTGTTGGTTGTGTTGCAAAAGTGCAATAAATGTGAATGGAACATAATCATGTGGATGTCCAAGAAGAAGCAAAGCACCAGGCTACCATTACCATTCCAATAATTTCTACTCTTTTTTTCGCCAACTGCAATTCGTGTAAAAAAGTTGATCTCACTTGAAGAGCTCTTCACAAGTATGTATATCCTTTCTTCTCTAATCTTTTGTCGGTCTTTTTGGCGAACGCGGATTCTGCGAGTTGGTTTACTTTACTTTATACGCCTTGTTCCTTTTGTATCAATTTCATTTGATGAATCTGTCATTGTACAAGATGCTCGTGAGTTTAACTTGCGCTCCAAAGGGTAAATTTTTCGAGAAAAACAGTTTAATCCTCTCTACAGAAGTGCGAGATGAGCAATAACTTTTTTTCTCAGATTACATAAAAACTTGTGTATCAAAGTGCTTCCAATAGATTTCATCCGATACACATAGACACACACACATTTGCTTTGAGGCGTCAAGTATTACAGTGAGGTGCGATAATGACAAGTACTTTTTTTAAATTCTTTTCCCGAGAAAAGCGCTCCTGCAAATGTAGAGGATTAATAGTGTTGTCATGTTGAAATTAGCTGTGAGTTATTTGCACAGGTATCCACTTCCAAACCGGTACTGCACTCTTTCAACTGCAAAAGCAAAAAATTGTTTACCGAATCTTTGAACAAGGTTTTTTTACAACAGTCTTCGTTTAATCTTGAAGTTGAGTGCAATATAATGTTGCCTTGACGAAGGAAGGCTGCGATGCTTTTGGCACATGACAACTTTGCACAAAAGTTTGTGGAGAAAAATGTGTTCGGGTAATTGGGTACATATTCACACGTTCGCACTTAATTGAATGGATTTTCATAGCTGACAAAATGAGGATGACTTGAAACAAGGGAGAATTTTCAATTTTTCATATTTCATGTTCAAGAGAAATAAAATGGCCGTATCTCATGCTCAGATAATATTTGTGTGCTCTTGAATTTTATGTTCAGACTTGTACACTTTGTCCCGTTTATCTGGTTAAATACAGAAGAACCAAAAGAAGAAGGAGAAACGGAGGTTAGGAATGTACGTATATTCGAACAACTACAAAACTACTACAAGTCTGTAACTACTCAAGTAACAGTATGAAATTTAATTGTTCCCTC
>JAQFZW010002000.1:0-20714 GCA_034687055.1 Heteromurus nitidus
GAATCATAGTAGCAATGCCATTCATTATTTCTGACGACACGTGCACGTCCTTTACACAAGAGAAGAAAAAAATCCTCTTTTTTTCTTGAAAAAAGGAAGGGGAGACTGAGAAGAGAGAAAAAAATAAATGGTATTATTAGCATCAGAAACAGTGGAGTGGCGGAAGGAAGGAGAGAAGCAAGCGTTACAAAGACTAGTTACTTTTTTCACAAGTACAATTGAGGGGAAAGGACGAGACGAAGAAGAAGGGGAAAGGGGGCACGCCAAATGCGGCTGCATTATTACTATGATGCCGTTCTCCATAGTCGGTGGACTGGAGTTTAGCATTGATGCCACCCATAAAACTAGTGCACTAACGTTTCCTCTCAAGATTTGTGGTACGCTGAGAACCATGCAGCACCATGACATCCATATATTTCCCCCCTGGTCCTGGTTCTTCGACGAGGCTTGTGTCTGTGTGTGTACTCTGCTCTGCGCTTTTTTCTTCAGATGGCAGAAGGAGGCCTCTGGTCGCCACATACTATCACCGGGGAAAAAATGTTCTAAGTATGTTGATGTCTCATTGCGGAGAGGGAAGATGAAGACCCGAGAAAAATATGTGTTAGCACCGTGCATGGAAATGTGTGGTGGTGTGCGAGCAATATGTGGACCATGCCGAAAGTAGGATATTATAGTGTGCTCTGCTCTGTGTGTGTGTTTTTGCTGTTGCTGCAGCTTTTCTTGGAGCAGTTATTTAGACGCCATGCAAAAAAAACTGGATGAAAGAGAATACGGTAATAGCGTTAAGTATAAATTAGAAAGTTTGCAAAGATAGCATAAACCATTCGTTGTAGTAGGGGAAAGCTTAATGTTTAAAATAGGGGAAATATAGAGGGAATAGAGTTTTTAAAAAGTGGGCGAAATTCCGGAATGCGTGCAGAACATGGGGATATTAGAAGCTTTCTCTTTCCCTCGCATATACATTTCCCAATATGTGTGCTCTTGTACTCCAGTAAAATGTCCAATTTCAAGTGAAAAGTGAGTGAGTGAAATCTACTCGACTACAGGTCTTCGTCCTTGTTTGCTAAAATTGGAGTGGGAGAAAGTAGGCGAGCTGTGATAAGTGAAAGCGTTTGCCCACACACACACAAGTATATGAAGATATGAAAGCTCAAGCCGTGAGAAATAGAGAGGATGTAAAGAGCGGGAGGAAAGGAGAGAGAGAGAGAGAGGTTCGAGTCAACAATAGTACTGGACGTGCCACTCTTCCTCGTTTTCATCTTGAATGGAGTAGAATGAGAATGAAAACAGAGAGAGAGAGAGAAAGAGAAGAGCGAAAAAACAGAGTACCGGTAGTAAAATAGCTTTGCTGCTGTGTGCCTTGTCGAGGCTTTGCTTGCACAGCTTTCACATTTGCTTTTTAGAAAGAAAGAGAGAAAGAAAGAAAAGTGGATTCTTCAAATACAAAGATTGTACGTTTTGGGATTTTCAGATATTTCTTTGTCTTGTCTGTCCTGCAGTAAGAGTACTGTGGTGGTTGCTGTTCGTGTGTGTGTGTGTGTGGTGCTACCCATCTACTGACACGGTTAAACAGAGCGAAGCACACGAGAGAGAGAGAAAAAAAACTGGACACTTCTATACATATAATTAAGGAAGCAGGGAGGGAGAAGAAAACCAAGTGAATTCGTCTGAAAGCAGTCTGGGGAGAAAGCAATCCTTTTTTTTGAGATGGTGACTGGTGAGCGAGTGGAAAGAAAGCGACGGAAAGTGGAAAGAAGTGCTACTCGTATTATTACTTTTCATCCGACTTGTGTGTATCATACGGCAGAGAGAACCGCATACCTATCGCACACACACACATTCATTTATTAACTAGCGTATTGCTCCTTAATGGGAAAGTTCTGTTTGTGTGTCTGCCCAGTTCTAATATAATATTCATGAGAACGGTGGCGGCGCCGAGCCGGGTGAAGCTTTTAAAGAAAAGCTTGCTACTATTTTTGAGAACGTTCTCGAGTCTTGGACCACTTTTAAATGCACATGAAATGAAATATCAGCACAATTTGAAGAAATACGTCAATAAATTAACTTTATGTACCTTCTCTCTCGTAAATATTGTGATATGCCACGCTCCCATTGAAATAATTTTTCTTACTTACTTTTCAGCTTCGGATCCTTCAAGAAGTCTCCACTTTATGAAATGTCCATTGTCACAACTGTTTTAAGCCGAGCGTCTTTATGACACTGGGTTTTAAACAGCTTTATTCTATGCGACCATATGTAGTCATCACAACTGTTCACAATGAATATAGCATATTGCGGAGTGTGTTGAGTGTTGTAGTACCCAATACGTTCGTATTAAATATCTAGTTGTTTCCTCCCTCATATATGACAACTTCATACATTATATGATTTCCTCTATAGCACACATTATACACACACACTCTCTTGTCATTCATTCGTTATTATGAATGGAGGGAGGAAAGAAAAGCAAGATTATTCTGTCTTTGTTTTAGGAGTTTTACATGTTTTCATACTTCATCTCATCTCGTTCCCAAGCTATTCACTCGGCGAGTCAGTCATTCACTCTCTGTCACACACACATTTTCCACGACGAGTTATACCATAATCCCAAAGTATAACAACTCCTCTCCCATTTCCCTCCTTCTTTCTCTCTCTCTCTCTCTCGCTGTCACTTTCCCCAACATATGCTTTCTGGTTAGTTAGCATACAGAGGCAAATTTCTCACGAATAATTACCCCTGGTATGCTAGGCACTTTTCACTCCTCTCTACCAAAAGATATCTCAACTTTTTTCTTCTTCTTCTTCTTTGCACGCACACACCTAGATTATTTTCAAAGACGGGAAGAAAAAGGGGAGAGAAAATGCGGAAAAGAGGCATTTTGAGAGACAGGCGAAGTGTGTGTGTGTGTGCCTGTGCAAAGGAAGATGAGATTGGAAGACAAAAGAAAAGAGAGAGAGAGAGAATATAAAATGGGCATGCCTGTACGTCCTCCTCCTGCATCCACTCATTATACACCTCTATTATCATTATTTGTAAAGAAAAGGGGAGCATACACTCACGGATATAATAATATCATGGTATTAATGGGAGTAAGTCCTTTGCTAAGACTTTAAAAAGTCCTTTCCCCCACCACCACTGAAGAAAAGTCGACAGTTTTCCATCATCATTTTGCGGCAAACAGTGGTGCTAATAGGAGCAGCTGCTCCTGCTACTATCCTACCACTTTCTCTCTGGTGAAAAAGAAGGGAAAAAATAACATTTTCCAACTCGCGTTCTCCGTGCGTTTGCATTTTATTCGTTTCATCATGTAATATGTAACACCCTATTATTGTTCCATAAAGGAGAGGCATGTGGCAAAACAGAAAGAGTCCCTTGTTTTTTTTCACCATGGAAATACCTACCTCTGTCATACTTTTCTTCTTCTTCCTTTGCTCCAGCCCGCTACTCTTACAGTTAGTTACTCCGCGATAAAGGGAAGGATGAGAGGTTCTTTCTTTCTTTTCTGCGAGAAGATTGGTGTGCCGCAGTTTGTCGAGAATGGAAAAAAGAAACCAAGAAAAGAAGTATAAAAAGGCATCTTTTTTACCCTTCATTTCTCAATTCCACTGCAATTTCAAGCATAAGAAGAGCTCGTATTTGGGCATAAGTGTGTGCTCTGCTCTTCTACACGCGAAAGTGTGCATCCATCCACACACACATATACAGAGACACACACACACACTACTACTTGATTGTGGTGTGGTGTAGTGTAAACGTTGAAGAAGAAGAAGGAAAAAAAATCCTCTTTCCTGAAGAGTTGGGTGTTGGCTTTTCCACCGTTACTTTGTGGTAGTACTCCCTTTATCTGCCTCTTTGAGTTTGCACTTGGTGAAAATAAGACTGAAAACGAGCTACTTGAAGGAGAAAATGCAAGAAGCTGTCTGCTGCCTCTCTCGTCCCTCTGCAGGAGGAGAAGAGGGAAAAAAGATGTTTCATTTTTCTAGTTGAATTTTTTGGGCAAAAGCTTAAAAGCTGCTGATAATATTACACTACTTTCTCCCCATAAAGTAAGCGCACGTCCTTTATCTCTCTCCACTCTTTTTCTCTTTCACTTTCTCCCCATCCTCACTGCTGTAATGGTCTTATGAAATGCTGATTGTGTGTAGGGATAATAGGTACTATGATGTTATAAATACACTTAAAGCCTCCAACACACTGGCCTCCTCCCAGCATCCACACTTTCCCTCGTATAAGCCCCCTTTTCTACTCGTTTTTTCTCGACAACGTATTTCAATAGGTTTGGAGAGGAAGAGAAAGAAGAGCGGACACAAAGCAATTAGAATTGTAAGCAACTGGTTCTACCCAAGTTTTTCTCTGGTGGTTATCCTCCTCCAGCCCCGTTGTTCACTCACATGAGGCAGAGAAAAGAACCACCTTTGGATCTTTTCTGGGCGGAAATTAAAATCTCGCTCTCTACATCCATCTGTTATTAGTCGGAGAAACAGGCGTGATAGATACATATATACTACCAGTGTTCCAAATAACCAATGTTGCGCTCGAGTCTCTTTTTTTTAAAAAAAGGAGATTTCCACGTTGCTTTTATAGCTTTCTAGTCTCTCCACCAGAGATAGTCAGCCCAAAGCTCCAATAAGTTTTCGGAGAAAACCAAAAAAAATATTTAAGGGAGAATTGAGCATTGCGAAATGCTTGGAACGGTGTATGTGTGTGTATGTCTAGTAAGAGGAAAATGTAGATACTTATGTGTGCACGGACATTATATGATTAAATAGAGTGATATTAGAAACGTGTTTGCGGACATGTACGTTCAATGTAATGGGAAGATTTTTTTTGTCTCTTCTCGTTACACAGGGAAGAAGACAACTACTTCTCTGGAGCGAAAGTCAAAGAGGCTCGAAAAGTGAAATGCTTTTTGTACGCGATGAGAGAGTTTCAGAGTGGAGAGATATATGTATATAGCTGGAGAATGGAATGGTGTGGAAGAGAGGAGCGAGTATTAGTGGGAGCTGGGGCACTAATAATACAGTATTATGGGAACGTGATGAGCCTTAAAGTGAGACGTATTTGGGCTGGGGAAAGACATAAACTTGTACTTCACAATACGCTCATGCTCCTCTCCACTCTCTCTCTCTCTCTCTCTCTCTCCAGACAGAAATTCATTTATGCATGTAATAAGTATGTCCCTTCGAACAAGAGCTGCATGGACAAGTTTTTGAGAATTAGAGTGGAATTATAATAATATTCCTCTCTCGCAAAAATATATAGCCTTTAAGGAAAAGTATATCGGTGGGTATGCATATACGCATATTGACAGAGGCACTCAAACATCCGTGCCTACAGCACAAACACACACACACACACTCTCTCTCTCTCTCTTTGGGCGTATGGAAACGATGAGCTCATTTCATGGTGAGACTCGACAACGTCAGCCAGTCGGCACGGACGGAAAGCCTAAAGACTTGAGAAGAGAGAGGAACGGGGAAACGGAGTAGGAGGATTGGAGTAAAATGGGAAAGCGAGAAAAGAGCGCCCCATTCTTCTCCGTCAAGCACTTACTTGCATTGATGAAGATGCCAACTGCGGCCCATTTAAATCCGTATTTAGTTCTATAATTATTTTGCCCTGAGCAACGAATGTGTAGTTTGTTGACGTCCTTAGGCCACCCATCTCGTTTCCCCCGTGTTGATAGAGGGAGAGAGAGAGAGAGATGGGAGACAACAGGCTGTGGAAACATGGGAATTTTTTTCTCGAGTGTCTTGTCCTTAAGAATTGAGCTTTCGCACTGATTCTCCCTGTGTACTACTCTCCACTTAACTGCACGCTATACACTCCTCGTTTCCCTGACTCATCCCATTATTACTGGCTTCAAACCAGCGCTCTCCTCTCTCCTCCCATTCTAATATTATTGTTATTGTCCTTGTACTTTTAAAAAGACACTCCACAAGGAAGCGAATGAATGAGAGTTAAGTCAGATGCATGCTCAAGTTTTATTTTTTGCCGGAAAAAAAACTATGCCTTCAAGTTGAAAAAACATCAGAATTGTAGGATGATTGTCTGACTTAAAGACAGCCGTTTCCCCACCAAAAAAACTTCTCATTTGAAGCGAGAATTTTCTCCCACATATTTGAAAGCCAGAAAGGGAAGAAGAAGAATAAAAAAGCCCAGAAGAGATGCATAACATTTTCTGACCGTTTTCCATATGATTTGATGTGTGTCCCTCATTCCACTCTCTCGTCTCCTTCCACAACTTCTCTCCTCCAAACTACTTTTCAAGGAGAAGCGAAACGAGGGGAAAAGGAGAGGAAAAAGATTTTTTTCTTCCTTGTTCGCTTTCTCCTCTCGCTTGTGTCACAGGGACGACGAAAAGTCCACATATTCTAAGCAGGCATTTGAAAAGTGTAGCGCGAGCTCTCTCGCACTTGTCCTTCCTCCTAGCACTTATAATGAGCATACCATTATGATAATCCTAAAGAGGTTCCCGTCACTTGGTGCGCGCGCGGTGTAAGAAGCCACGCCGAGAGAATATATCCTTGGCTGCCTTATCGGATGCTTCCAGCTTTAACCAACTCAACCGTAATTTTCGCACGACGTGTATATAATGTACTTCTCCCCTTGTTTTTTGCGTTTGACTTTCCCTCAAAAAAAATTTTCTTTTTTGCATACTTGCTTGTTCAAACCCCAACGGGAATAAATCTCTTTTTTTTTTTACTTCTTCAGAGTCAAAAAAGTTTTGGAAACCTTGTACTTGTACAATATCCACTTGAACGTAAAAAATCATGACATTTCTTATGCGTACCGAAGGAAGTTTTTTTCTTCTATCTTCAGCAGCAAGCAACCCGCGTTCCTTGTGCACCCAGCCGTCCCTTGCGTCTTATACCCTGGCTTGGCTTCCGCTGGCTTGAGCAGCAGCTTTCTCTAGTTGCTTGCGCGCGTACCTTCTTAGCCTTCATCTCATTTATGGCTACATGCTGCAGGCTATGTTCTAAGCTGATAAGGGCGCCTACTAAAAAAAGTAGAGAGAGAGCGAGAAAGAGAGAAGAAAGTTTTTTTTTCCAAAAAAAGTAAGACGATAGGAGAGACAACACTGTATCCTCTATCTCCCTAACACTCAAATATCTCTGCATATGTACCATAATGCTGGTATTATCAAGAAGGCATCTTTGCTGATGGGGTAAATTGAATGAAACATGGCGAGCCTCTTCCTGATATCTAACAAGTAATACGCTCAATGTGGTGCAATTCAAAATGGATTAGTGTATGACCTCAGCATATGGCTCATCTTATTTCTGTTGGTATTTACAATTTCTTTCTCTCTCTCTCTCTCTCTTAACAAAGGGATCTCAAGGCTTTTCCCATTTTCAAGGAATAGCGAAGATTGTGGAAATTTTTTTGTTGGGAGTAAAAACTATGCTGCCATAAAAATGTGGTCTTGCTTTTTATACTCGGCCGAGAATACATTTGAAAATATTTATTTTTTTGTTCTATTTCGTGATAACTTTGTCCCCTTTGACAGGGCACAAAGTGTGCACATATTTATGAAAGCAACGAGGCACAATTTAGCATAATAAATATATAATATTATTATATACATTTTTTCCACAATTCCCTCCCATACTATTTTTGCATCCTTACTCGCTGGGAAGCAATCTTCTCTCTCTCAAGGTTGGCTATACTCTCAAGAAAGAGTAGCTGTGGATGTGGATGGAAATAAGACGAGAACGAGAGAATATTGGATGCAAGTATGAAAAAATGGAAAGAGAAATGGGATCATTACAGCGAGCGAATAGGGAAATTGTAGCGAATTGAAGTAAAGAAGAAAAAATGGCAGAGAGGAAAAAAAAAGTGGAATGGTGGAGTGGAGACGCTTTGACTGATGAATGTTGTGCACTATTGTTGCTTGACTTGTAGATGAGCCGATGAAGGAAGGGCCAGATGATTACTACGATAAGGACACTCTGGAACCACTTCCCTACTTTGACCGCAATGCGACTATCAACACAAACCTCACAGTGCAAATGGGGACAGACGTCTTTCTCAGCTGTCGTGTCAATCGCTTAGGGAATAAAACGGTAAGTGCTCTCTCTCTCTTCTCCTTTCTCTCTCTCCTCCTTCCTCAACGAGATGTAGTTGTATCTCATTCTTCTTTCTTTTATTTGTCGAGTTGTTAGCGCCACTCTTGAGTTTCACTACTTGTTGTGCTCTTCCGTGGTTGTACGCTCTGCGAAACATCCCGTTACTCCGGATTTTCAAGAGGAATGCATGATTTCTATGATCATCATAAAGATGATAATGCCATGATGCCTTTCTCCCACTTTCCCTTTCCCCCACCAAATATATAGTTGTAATATATGAGAATGTGTATAATATATGCAGAACATAAAATATCATATGAATGTATATATGTGGATATGTTTAAGTGTATGCGTCTTGCTGCTCACTCCACACTCTCTCTCTGCAGCTGTTCCTTTTTGCATGCGAGAAGAGTACAACTCTGTCGAGGTTTGGAAAAAGAAGGATCCTCGAGAATGGGAGAACATAACACTCACACCCAAGTCGTCGTCGGAGTAGTGCGCTAACAATAATATGCACGCGAGGAGAATGAGTGGTGTCACACACCAGCACCAGAGCATCAGCATCTGTGCATTTTTCCAAGGGAGAGAGAGAGAGAGAGAAAGAAAAAAAGGTCGATGGAGGAACATGGAGCCTGATTCCATAGTTAGTATAATATATTGGTGTTGAAGATGACGGCCAAGATGATTCTTACTGCCTCCGACATGACTGTTTACAAGAAGGAGAGCGACAGCAGCTCCTCTCCGAGAAAGAAGGGCACACACCAAAAACTCCTTTGATCTCGTGTGTGTGCATGATGTGAAAATGACATTCTTATGTTGGCCAAAAAAAGAAAGGGAGCACAGCGCGTCCTTTTTTCTTCTTTCCCCTCTCATTTTTATGCACCCACCCTAATATGTACATGCAGTGCCTAAATAAGCAGACGTGAGTAACGGGGAGAAAATTCCAAATCCAATCCACCCACACCTAAAAAAAATTGTAGAAAGGATGGAGATGACGACGGTATATGGTGATTACTCGCAAAAAGGAGGAGAAAGGCATAGCAAAGTTTTTATCAAGAGAATGGACAAGAATAGAAAGGATGTAGGAAGTTTTTTTTAAAGAAAAAATCTTCAAATTCTTTAACTAGCCTAATACCATGGGAATAGCATATTATAGATTATATCTGCAGATACACTCTCACTTGAATACACAATATAAATATCACGTGAGATGTTTCCTTGAGATGAGAGTGTGTGTGTATGTGGCCAAGGAAAAAGAGTCTCCTTGGATATGCCATCTATCCCATTTTTATCCTCGTGTTCTTGAATTACACACGTGAATATAAGACAGCACGAATTGTTTATATTTAGGTACGTATTTTCCCCCTCCTGAGCACTGCATTACCTCGTGAGCGAGTTGGCGTTGTTGTCATCGTCGTCGTGTTTGTGTGTCCTTCTCTAGTTTCCATCACTCTCAAGTAGCATGCAAGGAGACGAGCATACTATTACACAAAGTCAATGTGTTACATGAATCTAACTGACTCGCTGTCTCATCTCTGAGAATGAAAGCTGAGGCGAGAGTTGACGCCTTTCTCCCTCTGTGAATCCCATTACAAAAGATGTGCAAACATGGAAAAGAGTCGAGGTTGGCATCTGTAGAGCTACGTATTCAAGAAGAAGAAAAAAATCCAAAATCCTTGCTCGTCTCCATTTTCTCCTTCAAAATTGCTCGAAGGAGAGCAACTGCTGCACATACATACACATTGCATACACAACTTCTACAACTCTTGCTCAAGCACATCAGCCAAAAAGTTTTCACTTGATACCAGCCACTGATTCCATCAAAACCTTTTGTACCTTTCCGACACCCGTTAAATGCATTTCTGCATTATGTATGCACATTCATAATGTACAAGAGGGATTTTACATTTGTTCCTTGAACTGAACACCAAATAGACACACGTTGCCGATATCGAAAAAGTAGAAGACGGTTCTGACGATCGTCGTCAGTTGGATTTTTGAGAGATGTGAGAGAATGAAATGTGAAAGTATGGTTTTCACCATATCCTCTACATCTTATTATTGTAATTTTATCGAACTATGAGAAAAGGAAATTTTACTCCAGCTTTTACATCCCTATACATATTCATCAATGTGAAGTAATCTTTGCTTTTTTATGCTCGAGCAACGTGAGAAGGAATTCTGATATGAATGATTCATCGTTATCACTTGTGTGAAATCGAGTCCTTGCCAAAAAAAAGTACCTTTTTGTTCGGTATTGGATTTTAGAAGACTTTTCAACTCACCCTGATTTCCTTCAAAATGTAATATCTGAAGTAGTTGCTTGAGTAAGTGTCTATTTCAAGGATGTTACTCGTTTTTCATAAATCGTTCACCGTGACACGAAATGAGGAGAAACTTGTTCAACCCCGAAACGATCGGCATTTCTCAAAACTCAAATCAATTTTTTTTTTCGGAGGCGTCGTTTTGCTAAATCATATAGTCACATGTTTTGTTGGTGTGAAAGCAACTACCGCATGTTATCAACACATTTACAAAGAACACAGAAGTTCACATATGAAAAACCTTGAACATTCAAACAGTTTGCTAACCTGGCCTCAGTCGTACATAATTACAGACAATAAACAGAACTGACTAATAATAAAAGATGAACGTAACTTGAAGTTAAAGGTAATGACGATATGGAGAAATGAGTGCTTCTCAACTGCCATAAGAGATCAAAGGAACATCAAGTCCAGCTGCGTCAGCAATATGAAACGGGTCACTATCACACTATTGTGTAATAATTCTTTACTCTCGAGCACGTTATTATATTTTAGATGCATTCTTCTTTCTATTCCGATATTGCCTCTCAGCCAATATGGCAACAGGCCACAAAACTTTGGGTTTTTTTAAAAGTTCCTCGTCCAATTGCACCCTTTTTATAAACATACGAAAGGGGAAAGTTTAACGATCTCTTTTCTCAGTTGAAGTGCATGTCGCCTCTTGTTTACTGTCGTTTTTTGCCGATCGTTGGCGAATCCACTAGAAAAGCGATTATTGCACATTTTCCGAATAAGTTAAATCGTAAACTTGTGGAGCAGCAGCAGTGTGCTGTAAATCGGGGCCATTTATTCACCTTGGCTCATTTCTCATTTGTGTACTTTACAGTGAAGCCACCAATGTAAACTTGATTGGTAAACTTCAAAAAAGAAGCCACCAATATTGCCTCTTGACGCCAAGCACAAGTTGTGAGTCGCCGCTGTGACAAACAACTACGGAAGAAGAAAATACTCGTCTCATTGGTAACATTCTCGAGGAGCTGGGAACAAGTCTTGTGCAAATGCGAAAACTTGTAAAGTCATTTTATTGCGAAAGTTCAGGACGAGGCTGGATTTCTCTCGCATTTCCTCTTCCAATGCTCAGAGAGGTGTTAGTAAGTATATTAGAGGAATATTTTGCTGTTGGGTCAACAGCCCCCCATAATTTCACGCGTGTTACATAACACATTTGTAGTATCGCCAAGTGAGCACTTATTGATGATAACTTTTAGGTAGTTTTAGTACATATTTACTTGCCTCGTCTTCACTTTCAATTTTGTGGGGAAGAACTATTCGAGCAGTGGTGAGAGAGTGAAGAGTATAAAAGTTACACAAGTCGAGTCACTCTTTGAAAAACATTTGAACAAAACACAAAAGAGTGATTCGACACTTCACGACAAATAAGACTTTTCCTCACTCTCGCGCTTTCTGCTAACAATTTTTTTAGCAACATGCCTAAATTGTGTCGTGTGTGCGTGAATGTTCAAGACATTAAGCCAATTTGTTGAAGCAATGTACTATCTGTCCTCCTCCTTCTCTCTCACAGCTTCGATTTCGTGCCGCTTGTGAACTTGTGGAAATGAGCCGAAATAATCATTGAATTGAGTGAGCAAGGAGTGAATGTAACTAAATCGTGATAAGTGAGATGAGCTTAAACTTGAAATGCTCTTTTATTCCCTGTGCGACAGGGAAAACTTTAAATTTACACGCCTCGTCCTCTACATTCGCTCCCATTTATAATGCATTCGCTCAAAACCTCGATCCCAAAACGTAGTTATGGTGTTTGTGTGCGTTGCGTGTGGTGTGGTGTGCAATATCTCGTGACTCTGATAAGGGAAAAGTTGGCTACGAGCTCCTTGTATGTATGTAAGTATGTACAAAAAGCTGTAGGGATTCCTTCAAGTTAACCACGTTTACTCACTTCAAGAGATTTTGTGTAGTCGCTCGAAAGAGACGATTGTGGATTGGGAAGGAAGAAATGATGACCCATGAATGGAAAAGGGCGAACGAAGAATGGTTCCGAGTTTGGCAAAGTAGGGTAAATGGATGGTGGTGAACTGGACGGATCCTCAAGCTCTCTGGTTTGGTTATGACCATAAAATCGCTGCAATTATTGGGACAAGCCAGCTGAGCACTAGCACAGGGAGTTAAAACTTGTATGCAAGTTTAGCTGTCAACTGGAAACCCGAAACGATCATTGAAGAGGGAATTATCAACGTCTGCAGTGGTCGTTTCCCTTTCCTTTCCCCAAAACTCTCTTCACAATGCATAGAAACTTGAGAGTGGCAAAGATGCTGCATATATAAAAATATTTCCACTTGGTTCGACCATCAGGATCCAAGATGTGCCTCTAATTTCATTTCTTGCTTGGGTGCAACCTTGAGTGCTAAAGACCTCTCTCCTTTGGCATTCTCCTCTCAAAAATGTATGAGTGAATAAGTAGGGTAAATTAAGACAGTGCTCGGCACAAGTGTCCATGCACTTATCTACCTACGCCAGAACCTTCCTTCGACAAAGAAGTCTGGAGTCAGTCTGAAGCTAAAATTGGAATTATTTTATGCATTATTAACTTTCTATATATTCAACAAATACTTCATAAATTAAAACCTATCCTTTGTGGGGGGAGGAGAAAACATATAACAGTTTTGTTTCTATACTTTATTCTCTAGGCGTATTAAAGGGGTTTTGTGGTTCCCAGCTCGTGAATTTTTTTTATGCAAAAGTCGGTATATGTGTGGTGTTTAGTTTTTGAGAGAAGAAGACTTACAAATCAAATAACCATAATATACCGTGATAGGTTGGTTTTAGGTAGGCAACCGTCGTACACAAATACAAGCACACATGTTTTCCCCCAAAAGTTGAGTATATTTGTCTCTTCCGTTTTCTCCTCCGATGCAACCAAACCACCACAACACACATACGCACGCAGTTTGTTGGACCCAGGATCGGATGACGTTGTTAAAAAGTCACCATTTATAAGTGTCTAGGTATGGTAGTGTGCGGTTGGTGGTGGTAGGCGGTGAAGACGGTGATCTGCTGTTGCTTTCCTTCTTGTGCATGAGTGTGTGCCTATAGTCTCCTCGGCATGGCAGGCGAAGAAAGAACATGGGGCAATTGTTGCGATTAAGGAGCTATTCTAAATTCTAGCCGAGAGCCACCAGTCATATAAATAATATGACATTAGCAACTCTTGTTAGAGGCTCTCTGGTTTCGTCCTATCCTTCCCAGAGATATATGGGTCACTTTCTCTCTCACTCTGCTTCTACGGGCACCACTATAGTCCCTACCACTTTCAAAACGAAAACATCACGAATGGAAGAACGTATCGCTGGTTAGCCCTGCTTCCACATCGTATTCTATAAGTGCTGGCTGAAAAAAAGATACACAAAACTCTCATCCCTCCTATAGCTCATATATTCTTTCTAAAAGTATAAGTTTCCTTTTTTCGCAAGCTGGAAAAAGGCTCACTCCTTTATTATTACATCTATATCAGGAGTGGAAGGAGAAGGAATTGAGTGAAGACAGGTCTGTCTGACTGCCACCATATACTAAACAAGAGTCGAAGGCATGGAGGAGACCAGTACGGGAAAGATGAGGACATACACATGCCATTTACGTGCACAACTCCCTTTCCCCATTTCTTGGTCGAAGGGTAAATATGTATACACGAGGAAAAAGTATGTGCATTCGTGTAATTTCTCCAGATACAACTTCCAGTCGGCAATGTATTTTGTATCTTTATTCCCTACGGTAGCTCTGTGGTCAGCCGTTCTCTGAATCTGTTTATCGTTCTTTGTAGCATACACAACACACAAACATTCTGCTCGTCCCTGCTTTCACCATTCACCTACGCTCCTTTTCCATTCGCATATTATCCTGGTTTTGGAGGGACTCACAGTAGGGCCCTAATGTTCCGAAAGAAACTTTTACTGTGTTTCACACTATTGTATTATCATATATCCTACTTCTCACTTCGTTTCTCTCTCTCTCTCTCATGGCCACATTTTTTTATGTGCGGATTTTGGAAACGTGAAGGAACTGCTAAGGAGTGTGGGATATAAGTGAAAAACAGAGTTTGTTTTTTCAACCTTGTTTCACTCGGACGAAATGAATTGTGCTGGTTAGTTGTGTTTAGCTAGATTGGGAGAAAATTGTTTCTTCTTGCCCCTGACAGATGTAATGTGTATTATGGTACGATTGTAATCATCATCTGACAATGCAAACACTCTTACACCATCACCACACTCGCTCTAGTTTCCTCCAGTCGGGAGGAGATCGATGATCTATTGAGTATGTGTTCGTATGTGTGGTAGAGCAGTATGCACATCATCGGAATAACCGAGTTACGTGCGGGAGCAAACATTAAAATCTAATCTTTTGCAAAGGGAGCAGAGTGTGGATGTGGATACATGCATACTCTGGCCCTCTTTCGACTATGAAAAAAAATCACCCACAAATAATTGATTGCCCGCATTACATCCTCTTTTTTGTGAGCTGTATTAAAATGTGTATATCCATCCTGTGGGAAATAGAAAAGAGTAAATTAATGCATCACATGAAACTCGGTGGGATTCAGGCTCCAGGATTAAGCTCAATTCACCTAACTATCCTTTCATCTCTGAATGGGCCAAGGTAATTTTGCTCGCTGCTCCGACAATTGAGGGCATTTTTTATTGAAAGGATTGAAACTATAGACGCCCACCACACCAGTATGGATACAAAAACCCAAAGACTCTGAGGTTAGAGGAAGCCTTCATCTTTCTTTCAGACTACTTTTTTCTGAACGAAAAGAAGGGAAACATTTAAGATTGCTGCACAGAGCTTTCCGCAAATGAGCTTCTCAGCTTGACTCGACCTTGAGGAAAATGTGAAGAGCAAGTCTGACACTGAAAAAATAACCTTTAAGCATGGAAACAAGAAACAACACAACAACACATCGCGCCCAAACGTTTCACGAATCATAATCAGATACTGGATACGTATTGTACGTGATTAGGGGAAGACAAGGGAGATAACTACTGACACGGCATCTGTCTTTTCCCCCGTTTTAATATGAAACTACTGGTTCTGGTCTGGTATTTGTATTGTGGTTTCGAAGGGAACAACTTGTGTGTGGAAATGTGAGTTCTTAATGTGGTTCAGTTGATTAATGGAGGATAACACAAGAAAATGACGCGAAATAATGGAGCATTACACAGCTCTGGTGGCGAAGAAAGATCCTCTTGCAAAGGTTATGGAGAGTGACGATGAGTAAGTGAAAGTCAGCGTGGTCGAAGGTGTTCATTGTTGACCATACGACTGTCTGATGACAATGCAGCGTGGAACAATAAGTCCAAGGAAATTTTTCACTCTAGTCTTGGTCTCGACAGAAGGAAATATTCTACGGAGAAGTAGTATTCAGTATTTTTTATGTTTCATCATTTGGGATGCTGGTGAGGATACAAGGCGCGGAAGCTGCAGATGAGAGATGAAAAGAGCTGAAAAAGTGTAGAAAGTTTAAATCACGGGGAAAAGAAGCAAGTGTGGTTATCTTTCTGCGTACCCATTTTCCATTTTGTTTTCGAGCAACCATTATGCTTACACTCCTATTATCCCGTGACGTATGCATGTAAAGCTGCGCATACAAACCTTGCTCAATAAATCTCATTTTAAAATGCAATTTAATGATAATGGCTCCCCGTGTGGATCTTGCCGACTCTGCTCATCGTGTGCGACGAGCAAATTTGGACCTTGCCACTACTAGACCGCTTGGACAGTTGATCAAGCTGCGATTCCGTAAATAGAAGAAGAAGAAAACATTCGGTGTTTTCACTGACGATGAGAGAATTTGTCACAATATCCAGCAGAGTTGTGTTTTGTGTAGCAAGTTTTTAACCCTGGGTTGTTGTATGTCTCCGTGTGTAAACGGGCACAAAAAAAATTTGCTGATATTGAGGAAGTGGGACATTCTACTTAGGTACATATTTTTTGTCTGTTGTACAGTTCAAACACACACACACACACGTTCATGGTTCCATGAGCCCTTTGGCTCAATTCAAGTTCCACCAGCCAAAGTCCATTTTATTTGCGTTGGTTGACGCCACTCTCAAGACTTGTGTGTGTGTGCTCTCCTGCAAGCACGCCAGAAGAGAGATGTGCTCGCCTGTTTTCAGAGTCTTGCCAAAAAAGATACATCAAGTAAAAAAACGGAGCAATTGTAACAAAGCATTTTTAACTAGTCCCCCTTACTTACATATACCCGCTTTATTGTGATAAGGGTAGAGGAACATAAAAAAATACAAAATATTATGCATTCAATGGTGAGCTAATGGACTTAATTCATCCTTTAAACCAAACCAGCCTCGGCTACTCACGTCTGGAATCTCGGCTAATCTGGAAATAGAGAGAGAGAGAGCAGTATCTCTCATTGCCATGCAGTCGGCATGGACAAAAAATATTTCTCGGGAATAAGCTGGCTTAAATAGTAGTTGGTACACTTTTAAACACATAATTTTAAATAAAAACCATGGACTATATCCTGTGAAAGTTAGAGGGAGCACAAAAGCGACGACTTATGAGTCTGAGTATGAATGGGATGTGGAGTAGTCAAGTCAGTCAGCCACTCCGTCAGTCGTTCATCAGTGGAGAAAGTGGGGAGAAAGCGAGAGAGAAGGAACTCGTCCATTTACACACGAGTAAGAGTGGGACGCGAAACACAAAATATAGGTTTATTTAGAATACGACTATATGATTTGCATGAAATACTTAGATAGCTCCTTCTCAACGTTTTACACACTTCTTCCGAGCTCTCTCTCTCTCTTTCCCCAAATCTGAACACATTTTAAATATATATTTTTCTGTCTTTTTTATTGTAGAAATTTGGTATGAGAGAAAGGCGAGCTGGAGAGAGAGAGAGAAATAGGGGGAGAGTCAGAGTAAAATTGGTGGAACTTGTAACAACACCAGTTCTTCTATGTTGGCTTGAATGGCTATTTGGGCAAGTGCCCAGTCAGTCAGCAGTAGTCAACCCGTCGACACTATACATCTTATATTTATTATTGCAAAAATACTAACTACGAAGGCGATACGAGCTCAGTCAAAGAACACAAAAGGCTGGGAAAAGATAGTCGGTTTTATAAAAACTTTGCACTGACTCTCTCTCTCCCTCTCTCTCTCCTTTCACCAGTTTTCCTTTCCCTTGATAGAGATATATTTACGTGCATTCACAGAGATACTTCTGGTTTCCCTACATTTTTTTCCTCTCCGAAGCTATACTAGCATTCTCTGTGGTTTTTAGTTCGCTATCTGTTGGATATTATATAAGTATGTACAGCGCAAACTGTTGGCTTTTCCAAAAGGGATTCTGTGTGAGAAAAATGGTAATTCTGCTTTGTATACGTGGATCAGTAGCATCAGCACACACTACACACACACACACCCGCATGCATACCATATATATACCCCTCTCGCCACCACCACTCGTGGTAGAACAAGCACAAAACAAGATTAACTATCGTCTCTGTCCTACAAAAAAAAGAGCCAGCTAAGCCAGCAGGGTTGAATCTAAAGTAGATATGAGGATGTGCTCACCGACTAGCACACACACGCGTCTAAAAAAATAAGATAGAAAAGTACAGTAATGCCACTACAAACATGCCCGAGTGTACCACAAAGAGACGCCGCCACAACAAGTACACACACACATCTACAAAAAAAGTACACACACACAAACACTAGATCTATCGCTTTCCCCATTGTACGGTGATCATGACGGGATAAATATATACGGTCCCGGTGTAGTTTGAAGGCTTCGAGTAAAAAATGAAATGGTATTAATATTCTTGCTGAGTTCGGCCTCAACATAATTTGATACATTTGTTCAGTTACGCAATACATATTTATTGCAAATGTGGCATTACACGGTTCCGCCGAGAGAACCAGCATTTTTTTTGTTAGATTCTCTCCCTTTTCCCCTTTCTTTCTCTCTCTTCGCCATGGTCATCTCTCACATCCGTTTTTACTGCGATGTATACGAGGATCTCATGAAAAATATCAGATTTGTGTATTACATACTTACTCTCCTCATGCTAATGGTCATCATGCTCATGGACATGAGTCTGTTGCTACTGGAGCTACCTAAGTGTCTATAAAAAAGAAATACCTAGCTTGCTTCCTTGCCTGCTTAGGTGTATCGATGTGTGCCATTGTAAAGGCTCATATAATTCTGCTATGGATTACTCTCTAGTTGACTACCTCGCGGAAAAAACGGGAGAGAGAGAGAGAAAAAACCTTCCCTTCAGTCTCCAGAGTTTGAGACGACGCCACATGAGGGCTACAAATATTGTACAAGAATAATATGCTAACAAGATAATACTTGGTGGTCTATGAGCGGGAAATGTATTGGTGAACAAATATCGTTCTCTCTCTCTCCTTTTTTCCTTCAAATTATAATTTTCCTCATGTCAACCTGCATGATGCTACTTTTTCTGCCGATATTGCCCATGAGTCGTATTTTTCTCTCTCGCTCTCGCGTACTTGTGCTTTCTCCTCTCGTCCCATCATCCCTATGACCTAATCCGGACACATAATGAATATATATATTCTACTTTGATGCATGTAGCCAGTCATGCATGCCTTACATGTGCATGTGGCGAGACGAGAGAAAAAACGGAACACTGAGCACCTCAATCTCCAATCAATCTCTACTCATACTCTCTTGAATGCTGGCCCTACCGAGAGCACACATATACATAATATCCCTTCTCTCTACGAGCGTGTATTGTACGACGATTACAAGACGCTCCTCTCTGCCATCGTCAACATAATCAAGTATTTTCTTCCCCGTCTTTTCCTTCGGCTTCCTGTGTTTCCTTCTTTATTTTCGGATTTTGTGCCATCATGTACAAGCGTTTTCCCCAAGTCTTTTCTTCCTTCTTCTACTTTTTAGCGCGTGGAATACAAAAAAAAATCGTAAAAAATCCGGTTTCCTCCAAAAATATAACCCATTTCACTTGTGTGTGTGTGTTTTTTTTTCTTTCCAGATTTCTTGGATGAAAAGAGATGAGAAGAATAATCTAAAACTGCTCACATACGGCCTCGTCACGTACAGCTCAGACGCTCGTCAAAGCCTCCATTTCGAGAGTCCAAACGACTGGCAGCTCCGACTGACGGCTGTACAACGACCAGACGCTGGTTCATACCAGTGTCAAATGTCAACTCATCCTCCAAGAATGCTTCACTACACACTCAACGTTGTAGGTAAGTAATTGCAGGGAAGAATGGAATGAGAGAGAGAGAGAGAGGAGAATGCTGCTCCAAGCAGTTATTCCAATACATATGGTCATACACATACACACATTTCTGAGGAGAAACATATTCTCTCTCTCTCTCTCCATTCTCCTTCCTTTCTTCCACTTTCATTTCACATTTTATCGCTTCAAAGAAAAATATATAGCGAAAAAAGCTTTTGAACCGTGTACATACGTAATGCCGATGAAGAAAAGATGCGTGAGTTGCTTGCCCTGAATAATACACGACGATATTTTGCCTCCTCTTTTCTTCTCTTGGTCGATCTTCCTGATTGGATTCTCAAATGGTCATCAGATTTCAGTTTATGATCACATATTCAACCTAGTAAATCAAAGTGCAATTTCCTCAACTCACATTCAATCCGCATTCATTCATGAAGGATTTTTTTATACGTTTCATTGGTTATACAATGTCATAAAAATATTTTCAGCTGAGTCAAGGAGGGACAAGAGAGAAAGTAAGGCAAGAATTTTTTTTGCAATGAGACCGTCATAAAATCTTCAACTCGTATAAATGAGAGTAAAAAGGGAAGATGGAATGAGAAGAAAGGAAGTAGGAGCGCGCAGCAGCTGCCACTACTTTTTCGCTATCTGAAGAGATTCTCTCTGTCGTTGGTGATGTGTGCAAAAGGGTTTGCCGTACAGAACATCAGCTCACCAACGACGACTGCTGCCTCGTCTTCTTCTCAACTTTTTTCTTCTTCTTCTTCTTCGAGTTGCTTTTTCTTGTGAATTATGATGAAATTGAATTATAAGGAGAGTGCAATAAATTCCGTGGCTTATTCTTCATCGTCGTCATCTTTGTATCCCACTCCGAAAAAAATCTCTCTTTTGCATGCTGCTCCATCGCCTCGTCGTTTACTCCCTCCAGCTAGAAATGACAAAAGGGGAAATAGGACAGAATTAGAAAAGGAGGGAGGCGAAAGAGGGCAACAAGGCTTATTTCTCTAGGACAGGAAATTCCTGGCAACGCAACAAAATGTTTTCTTGAGCATACTTCCGCTAGGAAGAAGAATTTCTTGGGAGATTCCAAATATATATATATATATATATATAT
>JAQFZW010002001.1:0-20709 GCA_034687055.1 Heteromurus nitidus
AGCGATCCACTCCTTTTTCCACCCAGCAACGGCATACCATTTGTCCTTGTATCTAGGATCAAGAATTGTAGCGGCAGTGTAAACAAGTCCATCAGAGGTCGGATAGTATTTGCGCAATTTTTCCCATCCAGCCCTTGACGCTTCTTGCAACCAAGTTGGATGAGGTTCTTCAACTTCATTCTGGTTTCTTCTTCGTGATCTGTAAGTAGTATTCGTATCTTCATTGAAATAAGACTCCAAGTACTTAAAAAGGTCTTCATAAATTGAAGTTATCCAGGCGAGTGTTGGCACTTTCTCTTGAGACATCAAAAGCGTCGCGTCACGAAATGGTTTCAAAAGTTTTATTAAACTTTCAACTTTCTTCCATTCCTCATCCGATGGAATAATTTGCCTAAGCTCCCTTATCTGAGTAATCGTTGCCTCCAAAGGGATTCTAAAGTCAATGGCCCGGTCTAGCATTTGAAGTGTTGAATTCCAACGTGTGCGAACATCGCGAATTAAGTTTTTTGAATCCATCTGATTTACTTCGCATTGCCGGGAAAAAATTTCACGCCTTTGAGGAGAACTTCGAATAGCAACAACCGCCTTTCTTATCTTCTTAACAAAATTTTGTGACGAGGAGTTATTTAAAATGTAGTTTTCGTCATCGTCACCTCCCTCTTCATGATCATCAGTTGTCGCGGAACTGTCAATGGTATTGATGCAAGCTTGGCAAGTTAAATTAATGATGTGAGCCATGCATCTAACACGATAGTTCTCTGATTTTGCAATGTTCCAGATAACTCCTTTCTCCTCCGCCTTACGATCCAAAGCTTGAAAAAAGGTGTCCATATTCGATGCATTGTCACTTGTCACCGACATTAGTTTATTCCACAGTTCATACTCATCCAATACAGCCGAGAACGCAGCAGCAAGGTTTTCTCCAGTGTGAGATCCATGTAAGAGTGTCAGATCGATTACAGTTGTGTTCAACTTCCAATCCGAATCAATCCACGATGCCGTAACTCCTTGAAATGCATGTCCGTTTTTTGAAGTCCAGCAGTCCACTGCAAAGCTAATTTTACCTTCATTTTCTTTCAAAAGTGTAAGAAGATTTTCCTTTTCATTTTGAAATTTTGTGTGAATGAGCTCCCGAACTTTCTTTCGTCCTGGAAGTTCAGCTTCCGGGTTGCCGTTTGATGCATACTGCACGAAGTCTTGGAACTCGACTTCCTCAACAAGTGAAAACGGCTGAGCTGAACACATTATAAACTTAATTAATTTTTCTTCAAACTCGTCTTTTGTTAGTACTTGTACATCCTCGACAGCATTTGAACGGGTAGTAAAGTGCTGATAAAGACTTCCTGCTGATGGGGTGTCCAATTTACGAGGATGTAAGTTACGTAGGTGATTCAGCAAGTTTCCAGTTCCACCGTGTGCTGGTTTTTGAAGTTGCTTCCTGCAGTTTATCAAAGAAGTATAAATTATTTAGGATAGCATCAATACAAACTTAGTACACGTTAATCAAGTACGGAAATGAATTGAATTATTGAAATTAACTAAAAATACTTACGAGCAATGTCGGCATTTCCATTTCTTCTTTTCATCGAGCCAGTCAAAATGATTATAAACGACGGAACGTTTTCTATTTTTGGTCACTGAATCGTCATTCACATTCTCAACAGATGATTGAGAATCATTAACAGACTGTTGATCATCCGAGGTATTCTGGCTGCCGTCGAGCACCATTGCGAGAACTGCATCCGCCATTTATATTTATTTATTTTATATAGGAGTATTTATATTTCACAATCACAACTTCAAATAATTAGGTAAATAACTGACGGTTGCCATCAATGGAACGGACTGATATGGCAGAAAGAATATTCAATGCAAGTGATTGTAAAATGCATGGTATGGATTTAGTATGTTTTATGCATGCTATTCTGTATACAAAACATTTATGGCGTGGATTTTGTGCATCCGAATAAAACGCGTTTAAACGCGTTTAAACGCGTTTTTTTTATTCGTTTAGCCAACTAAACGTGTTTTATCGTTTCGTTTACAGGTGCGAACGTTTACTCAATCGTTTAAAAACGCGTTTAAAATTGACCGTTTAAACGGGTTTAAACGCGTTTTTCGTTTAAATTTTCCAGTACTATCTCGCTCTCTCTCTCTTTTCTCTCATCTGAGAATCGTCAATGTGATGATGCAAGCCCCACAAGAGCGGAAGGTAGATAGGAAGTAATTTATCACGTCAACAGTGTCACACTTGACTTCTACACATCCCCGGGAAAAATGAGAAAGGAAAAGTGTAACAAATAGGCGAATCACTTAGGCTCCTCTCACAAGAAGAAGGGAAAAAGGATGAAAAGAGAGTGAGAGTGAGAGAGCACCTTAAAAACAAACGTTACATAAAAATTTGTCCATCAACTTTCACCATTTCCGATCATAGAATATACTGCTCATTAAATTAGTCATATATTAAACGTCAAGATGCTTTCTTTCATATTCTTCTTCTCCTTTCGCTCGTGGAAAAAATGATTACTCCAAGGGTGAAACATTGCACCCAAATACAATAATGATAAAGTTCTATCTTAGCAGAGAGACTATTACGAGTTCTGTTATTAGATCATCATCATCATTTCCATTACTTTCGTTCTCGTCCTGCTCCCTTTTATCACGTCGTAAACATATACACGAGGCAAGAAAAAATAACCATGAACAGTAGGAGAGAGAGAAAGAGAGACCCTGTAATAGGAGCAGGAGTGGTTTCGTTGTGTGTGACGAGAAAAAAAGAGAGAAAAAGTGATGAAAGGAAAAGTTGCATCAATATCAGCACTTCATATCATATCATATATCTCATCATATCGTATCCCATCGTCACGTAAACTTATATCAGCTTCTTCCGTTATTGTTCAATTCCTGAGAAAAGGGTAAAGCATGTATTTGTATTCTGGAAAAAAAGTATGCGTACGCCACATTCGATTCTGATGTCATATTCCTATATATATTTTTTTCCTGGAACGGAAATCCTATCCATGATACACATGCCTAGAGTTCAAGTCAAATCCAATTGAAATCGTGTGGCAAGTCATGAGGAAAGAAAGAGAAAAATAAGATATTGCTGTGTGAATAGCAAAAAAAAGAAGTCAGCCGCTTTCTCATCTTCTCTCCTTGTTTTGATCGGGACGACGACGACCCTGTATACAAAGAGGAGAAAATATATACGTTACACATCTCAGGAACTCTGTTTTTCTTTTTCTCTCTTGTCTTCGAACGTGAAATGAGAGGAGACAGTAGTAAGTAAGTAAAGTAAGTAAGTAGAGCACAGACACAACGACACGAGACACAATCATATTCCCTTTCCCAAACTATCCTTCTCTCTCTCTCCCACTCACTCCTACGAGATATTTTTTATGCAATTTGAGCCGCCTACGAAAAAATATATATATTTATACATCTTGAGGAAAGGAAAGGCTTTGCATCGGAGAGAAGAAGACGAAGAGAGAGATAGAAAAAAAAACATATTTATCAGTCAGTCAAAGGGGAGAAAAGTTGGACAAGTTTCACTAGCATAAAACCCTACTTCTCATCCTTACTACTTCTCCCTCTTCCAGCTTGCGTTTTCATTCACTTCGTTACCAGAGTTCTAGCCAGCAACATATGAGACGTTGAACGGCAGAACTACTGTTCTTTCCAAGGATTGCTATATCAATAACACAGAGAGAGAGAGAGAGCGAGTGAGTGAGAGAGCGGAGAAAGGAGGGAGAGCTGGAGAAAGAAAAATAACAACACGAACACACAAACATATACCTACTCACACACACACACACACACGACAAAAACATATTCTTTCCCATTCTTTTTTTACATTGTGCTATTATCGTTTGCATAAATTCTCTTTCTCAGGCATAAACAGGAGTAAACACGAGAAAATATGTGTATTTTTGTGCGTAATATATATTTGTTAGGTACATGGAAAAAACATACTTTCTCTCTCTCTCTCGAAATAATAGAAGCGTAGTAGTAGACTAATTGGAATAACACATTTTTTTCTTCTCCTTCTCTCTCTCTCGTCAATAGTCATCTGATCCTGGGTATTGTTCTCAGTCCTGAGTGAAAGTTCTTCCGAGTATCAAAGCCGAACTTGACGTCATTATCCCAGTCGTGATCAAAACAAGAAGAAGGAAAAAAACCAGCAGACTGCATGATGCGGAAGAGTTCTCTCGTGTACGCACTTCACCTTCACACAAAAAAATATCAGGATGTCTGCTGATGAGGGAGTGCGAGTGTCACAAATAACTAGTTGTGTTGACAGTTGTGAGTCGAGTGAAAGTAGTTGTGACTTTTGAAAGAATTATTTGTCTTCCAGCTTCAACCTGTTTTACAGATCAACCTAATGTACGGATCACGTTTGAGGATTTAAATAAACTCGAAAAAAGAAGAATATTGGCAGAAGTTAAGTGTCAGAAAGCTACAAAAAAGGGGAAAATATATTTCCAAGGGAAAACTAGGAAAAGTCTTCAACATAATTAGTCCTTGTTTAAGTAAACAAAATGAAGTTTTTTTGATCTTCCTCCACATGGAAACTTACTCACGTTTACCGTGCTAATTAGTTTTAATGACTTCCAAGTATTTGTCAAAGTGATTCCAGGCGCGCTCCTTGTAGCAAATTAGAAACAAAAGTGTGTGCTTTCAGCTTTCGCTTCGAAAAATAAACGATGACATTGTTAGTAGTATCTTCCAAGTGTTCCAAGAAAATGAGTTTTAACTTACATTAATTATCTAGTCAAATAATTTTAAGTTGAGAAAAATGAAAACAGGCTGATGATGATGATGACGAGGAGTAGGGAAGAGTGATGCTTGAATTTGTGCCAAGGCAAGAGACAATCACACCATGGATTACTACCGTCAAACCCGAAAAACACGAAGATGGCACCAGCTAATTGAATTCGAGCTGATTACTTTTGGTCAAATGTGATTTTGCAAAAAAAAATAAACGGGCCGGGAAAGACGATTAGCCTACAACAGCCCCTCAGGATGTGTGAGGCAAAACGATGCTGCCTCTCAATATTCTCCGTCTGCGCTGCAATAATTGTGTATGTGTTGTTAGGCGCTTTTGCCTTCTTCTTCCTCGAAAACCATTACCATAAAAGTCATCATGGAATGTTGGCAAAGGAGAGCCTTAGCTCGAGCGAGCTGGATACTCTGAGGAATCGCACCGTGATGAGATTATGGTAAGGAAGAGAGTAAAGTGAAAAGAGCATATTGCAATATTCTTTCCTCCTTCGCAAAAAAAACTCCCATCATCATTATCATAATCAACATCGTCTAATGTAAAGTGTTTTTGTGTTCATGCAAAAAAATTTCATTTTTGGAGAGTGAAAGTAGGATTTTTGGTTAATAGCAATGATTGCATACAACATTCAATAAAAATGTAGAGTTTTTTTCTCTCTCCCATAATGTCTTTCACTCTTGGATTAGCGAAGGATATACTTTTTCGCACGAAAGTGAAAGTAAAAGTAAACCGCTTTGAATGCTTTTAGAGCTGTTTTCGTCATCACACTGATTTTTTTTGAAGAAAGCTAGGCAGATGGCTTCCAAGAAGAAGGGAAAAAGTCATTTTTGCTCGCTTATAATAATTGCTCAAGATAACATACAGTAATGGGTTAACACTTTCCACAATATTTTCTTCCACTTTCACAGCCAAGTGTTATTAGTTGAGTTTAATATGTACATCGTCGTGGAGAGAGAGAGAGGAATGGAATCCTCATTTCCGAGATGAGGATGAAACAATGACGCTTCTTCTCTCTCTCTCTCTCTTTCTTCGCACAGTCAGTACATGATAAATAATGAATTTTTAATTCTACAGGGCACTAACAATCGAGCTAAATGTCTTTTACGAGTCCAACTGGACACAACTGGCGGAGCTGGAGTTGCAACAGTTCCAAGACGAGATTTTGAGGCAGCTCTTCTCCATTGACGATGCAGACTTTGGGAGAAACAGTCGGGAGACGCATTACGGGGAAGACTCGTTTGAAAATTTCCCTGCTGCCCTTTTATACTCTCTTACGCTCATTACTACAATCGGTATGACCACTGGAACGATCACTTTACGCTTTTTTTACTCTATTCCTTGTAATTTTTGGAGTGTACTTTTGTCTTTACCCTTTTCATTTTTGTCTCTCTCTCTCTCTTCCTCTCATCTTCCCTTCTAACTTTTTTTGGCGACATGTTCCCTTCCATTTTACGTCTTTTCTCAATTTCTCCCGTCTTTCGTTAAAAAACATTTTACTATCGTTTGTAACTTGTTACATGGCTGTGGTGATGGGGATGATGATCGTGATCATGACGATCATCGTCATCGTCCTCATCATCCTCTGCTACGAGCAAGGCGTTTTTTTCTCTGTTGGATTGGGAAGATGTTTCAAAATGATCATCGTAAAATGAAAAAGTGTAGTAAATTTAATACCTTTCTCACAAGTCACTATGGGTTTTTTTCTCTTTCTCTCTGCTTTCTCATTTTATGCTCGCCCCAACAGGATACGGTAGTGTCAGTCCGAAGTCATTACCAGGTCGTATTTTGACAGTATTCTATGCCGCAGTGGGCATCCCTCTCACACTTTGTTATTTGGCCACTGTGGGCGACTTCCTCTCGCGAGGCATACGAACTGTGTACTCGAAAATCGTGGTAAGTGCCTTAACATTTTTTTTCTCTCTATCTTCCTCTCTCCGTTTCATGTTCCTTCCAGAGCCTCAACCACGAGCCTGTGAGAGAGCTACTTTAATTATTGACACAAAGTTTATAGGGTGGTAGTATAGACACAACGTTGATGGGTAATAAAAGGAGGGAAATAAGTGTACATTTCACTATCCATATATTGTATCAAGTGGCTATATGCTTGGAGGAGATGAGTCGTTTTCCCTTAAGTCTCCTGCCCTTTCACATTACTTTCTCGTAAAGATAAAAAGAACAAGTTTCAAAAGCCTCTATTCCTTCGCCGAGGTCCTTTGATACGGCACTCTCGCGAGCTCCTCTCATCGACGAGAGTAGGCTTGGGAGGAGAGGATTTAAATGAAACTGAGTCTTAAGGTGGAAGTGAAATAAGCTCAGGAGAAGAGTTCTAATTTCTAATTTTTTTCTTCTTCTTCTGGAAGCAACCTGGAAATTGGTTTTCCATTTTATGAACACCGTATATAAACGAATGAATGCGAGTTATTTCCTTTTTAGCGTCACAACCTTCAAGTTGACTAGCTTTTTAATTCCTCGAAATGAGCACAGCAAATGAGAAGCTTATAAAAGTTGATGAGATGTGCACTTAATGCTCGTGTGAAAGCGTAAAAATCTTTCTCTACTCCTTTTTGGCAGAGAGTCCCTATAAACTCGTATTGAGTCTTGGCTTGAAGCCTTTTTGTGCAAATTTTTCGAGAAAGAAAAAAGGGAATCAGCAATAGACCAGCGGCATGCATTAATGCTCTTTCACCAAAATTTCCTTTTTGTTCCATTGGCGTCGATCATGTAATTTGATGAACTGATTAAAATGAAAGTTTTTCCTTACAAGACGAAAGGATATGTGCTACTCCTGTTTCTTACAAAGGAGGAAAAGGAAACTAGTTTTTTGGAACAAATCTCCTCCAAAAAAAAATTTGTTTCTTAGATGAAAGGCGTTAATTAAGGACAAGTTGGTTTGGTATGTTTGTAGCGATTCCCATCCAAAAGTATACATATATTCTTTGAAAATGTGTTTTATTTTCTAGCGGAGAGGCAGTTGTGGTGTACCTATTCCAGTATCTTTAATACTCGTTTTCGCCTATCTTTGCGGTGGTGCGGGAATTTTCTGGTGGCTGGAAGACTGGCCATTTGTGGATGCAATTTTCTTTTGCTTCGCTTCCTTAGCAACTATTGGTTTCGGTGGCATGTTAGATCCCCATCTTTCAAAACACGTAAGTCCTTTCCCACCATTCCACAATTTTGCACGTAAGTGCGTTACGATTAGTGGAATTAAGCCTGAGTGTCAACCTTACACAACCTCTATATATATATATATATTCATTTCTCTCTATTTTCCCTAGGTTTCACTATTAGTGTCGTCAGTGTACATTCTCTTGGGAATGGCACTAATTTCGACAGTTTTCAACCTCGTTCAGGAGGAAATTGTGCGGAGCAAAACAGGCCGAGGTCGTCAGTATCATCGTCCTATCTCCTGACTCCAGAATAAAAAGGACTCCCTCCCGCCGCAGGAGAATCATGTAGGGCTCCAACATATTACACTAGACAGTACCAATTCCACATTGGTAAGTTCTCCACAGAACCGTCATTGTCCTTTCAATTACAACTGGTTTAGAGTTAAGTGCAAATGAAATCAATAATATTATATATAACCTAAAAAAATGTATATATATTATGTACTTATATATGTATACATACATTTCGTTTGCCAAAATCCTTCACAAAACCCATTTTCTCATCTCGTTTTTCATTTTCCTCTTTTTTATTTTATTTTTTTTTGAAAACTGTCTCTCTTCAGGGAGATGAATACTTCGTCCCGAAGAGCATGGCGACCGAGTTTTTCGCACCACAGCCTAATGTCGTCGAGATGACAACTCTGGGCAACATGAATTTCGGAGGATGTGGTCGCTCTTCAGCCACTCTTCCACGTCCTACCCGCTCCAAAACGGTGACATTTGAGGATGAGAAACTGAGCAAAGAGGCTCCTCCAGATGTTTTCATGTAAAGTGGAGGAGAACGGTGAAAGTATGTGGGAAACGTGGGCGACCTCACCAGACACATACACTCACTCACTCACGCAAAAAAAATCCTGAATCCTCTAATGTATTTCATACATGCATTTTCCGTTCATGTGCAAGTATATAATCGTTTAAAGGGAAGATTAGAGAAGAGATTATGTCAAAATGAGTTTTCCTCCGCAAAACGACAGACTTACTACAACATACTTATATACTCAAATACGGTATACATGTATCCAACTTTTTTTTAACCGTCAGTCAGTCACTCTGATCCTGATCAAGTGAAGATTCCACTATAACGCCAGTATTGATAATAGAAGACATCATTCGTTCGTCGTCGTCATCGTCGTCGTCAATCCTCTCTCGCGGAAAGAACAAGGATTGTATATTATACATATACTCGGCTATATAGCTACATACATTCAATTTGTAGCTTTCTCTCTCTCTCTCTCTTTTAGGATAAAACCCGTCCATTTTTATCATGTCACCAGAAACTAAGTGTACATTGTCATTTGTCACTCAAGAAGAAATATGTTTGTGGGATCATTTCAAAGGGATATAAAAAAACTCTTTTTCTATATATGTACTACTTACAAGAAAAAACTCACTCTCTGACTTACGGAATACTATCTAAATTATAAAATTCTAACCGTAAAAAAACTTGCTTAAAAAATCAAAAGAATCTCTAGAACTGATCTATTCCATAGAAAGATTTTTTTCAGGTTTTATGTAGCTGTCCGATTCCCGTATACCTGCAGATCGTTCAACAAACAACCGCCAACTTTTTATTAGTCAGCTATAAAAAAATATAGTGCAAAAATACTATATTATTATGTATGTTTAAGATATAAGGGGAATAATATTGTTGAAAATTTTTTTATGCTATTCTTTTCAAATCGCGTTTACTACTCATGGTTGTAATCAGAATTCTATATAATATATCGAAGTATTTTTTGAAACGAAGTTTTGATATTTATCAATAATGCACCAAGTTTTATAGTTCAACTGGCTTTTTGTAGAGTCACAAAAAATATGATCCACACACAAGCAGTAAAAAAAGAAGATCACCTGAAGGATTCTCCTCCAAAAACCAAGTCAGCAAAATATATATAAAAAAAGAATCTCGTTAAAATTTGTTCCGGTCAGATAGAGATACGACATTGTCAAAACGGTATCCACCTCCGCTGCTGGTACTCAAAAGTTTGACATATTGATTGCTATAAAAAAATTTCCATGAGAATGATTACAACAACAGTCTTTCAGTAAAACACAAAAAGCTCTACTTCCACTCTTCTCAAAACCGTCATTGTTGTAGACCACCGATCCGAGAGATAAAAATATAACATGTGCCAGCATTTTTGGAATACCTGGAGTCAACCACTGGATTCTTGTTGTCATTTTCTAGTCATCGAATTTGACGGATATTATGCACAATTTATGTATAAAATCTATATATTGCTGTTGTTGATGTTGTTACGTTTTTTAATGTGGTAATTACCTTTTATAGGAATGTTTTTACAAAAAAAGAAAAAAAGAAAACTGTCCACTTTACATAAAATAATAACAATACCGATATTATACGTTTCCGTCTCTTTGTTACTCCCAAAAGGGGATGCAGTCAATATATTGTTATCAAGTCATGATGTCAAATTGGTATTCTCTGTTCGTATCCAGGATCTTCCATCTCTCGTCCAAATACGAGTATGGTCCTCCGAAAATTCCATCGTAGACGTGTGTGTGTATGTGCATGTACGTATCTCCATTGTGATGAAGAAGATGAATGATGACTTATTAATTAAATGACAGAATGAAAGATGGACGCCAGAAGGGGTTTCTGGTTTTCTTTTTTTACATGAGACGAGAGAGAAAACTTTGTCATCTATCATAGTTTCTAGTCAACCATATATTCGTCTCTTGGAACAAGCGAAATGTGAACTCAACAACCTATATGTTTCAAATATATATATCTTCAACTCAATCTCTTACAAAGAGGAGAAAATTCCTGATTGTGACGCATCATATATACTCTTAGTTTTTACTCCTTGTTCATCTCGAGATCTTTATTTAATTATTTATAAAACAATACGAAAAAGTAAAATTGTCTTGTTGAACCGTACAAAAGAAGAATGATTTAGTAGAGTGACAAATAAAGTATTTATTATGAAGAGCGACATAAACTGGCCATTTCTTCAGCTACTCCAAACATATACATCTCATTTTTTATGTATTGGATATATTTTCTAGTTTTACAATATACAGCCACACGCACGCATATATATATATGACACACAAGATACGATTGCAATTTCCAGTTCCAGGTTTCAACGCTGGAATAAATTTGCATCGAATCAACTTCGTTACGACAAACCCTCGTTTCCCTACTTTTTTTGCGAAAATATGAACATGCATAGAGAGGTGAGCCCCTATATCTGTCAACCCTTTTTATTCTCCAGTACCATTTGCATATGGAAGTACAATAATAAATAAGTCTGCATAATCCATTTCTCGCTGGCCAGAAGAGCGAACCATTCTCGCTCTTTACCACATGCACATCCACCATATGAAAAACTTCATTTCGCCTTTCTCCTCTGCCCTCTCCGTTTTTATACGTTTGCGAAAGAAAAAAAACCTCTCTCTCTCCTATTTTATTATGAATGACGCATGCATTCCCCTAAATCATTCATGAATATGAATGCAAACTCGAGAAGAAAATTACCATGACAGATTTGCATACAGTTTTCATAAACACACACACATGCTCGCTTAGTCAGACGACGGTGAGTAGTGAAATACGACGAGCGCATATATATGAGTGGCACACAATGAAAAAACTTTCCTTTTTGTTGTAGTAAAAAAAGAGCGAAAAAGTACTGACTTAATACTCACTGTCGACTACTACAATCGTATATTGTGCCACTGGCTAGTGGCTACGGGAAAGTCAGAAGGAAGTAAAAAAAGAAGTGGAAAGTACGGAATGGAGTCTAGCCTACTGCACAGTTTCCCTATTGATTTTTCCCTTCCGGGAGTACATGTAATACACAAGGAAAAGGCTGAGAGAGTGAGAGTATATTGATACATGAGTTCTTAGTGCAATATTTGTACTGCAATGGTTGATGGTGGCTTCACTTGACTATACATATATATATACATAAGACTATGACGACGACGGTATATTGCTGCTCGATGCTGTAGCGTCATGTTGTAAAACGTCGTGTGTGGGTAGTTCATGTATACATAAAGGTTTTTTGTCTTCGGGGCTGGAAGTACAGGGTGTGCCTGGAGAAAGCACTTTCTTTTCGCTCATTTCACTGTCTACCTTGTGTGTGTATATACATCTTATGTATATGGATAAAAAAAATACTGCACGGCTCACTGCCACTGTCCTCTGAGTTGGTAAGCTGAACTGAGCTGAATGAGGGAAGGAGAACAAAACTGATATTACAATCCCATGATGACAGGATATAAGAGAAGATTCGTTTCGTAGTTCTAGCTTTCCCTATCCCCCTTTTACAAATAATGCAAGGAAGAAGGTAGATGGATCTTCTCTGCAACGAGATAGCATAATACGGTTTCCTCTCCTCCATCCTTCTTTTATTAATTCCACCGACTAAAAGTATAGAGCAAAGAGGATATCCATACACGGATTAGGGGAGCAAGAGAGAAAGAGAAAGATATTTTTTTTGTATCTCAGAGAGAAGAATGACAGGGACAAATATGTTGAAACCTTAAAAGTGATTTTTTTTGTTAGAAAGTCGTTCGAGATTCTTTTTGTGTGTGTGTGTGTGTGTGTGTGTTTGAACAAAAGGTGAATGAATGATAAGAGGTCGTGTGTATAATAATATGCACTCGCGAAAATTGCTCTAATGAGGAGGACGAGTACGCGGAACTTGCTGCGGGACGAAGATGGAGAGAACCGTTACCACTGCCACTTAACTCGCGATTGGTTTGTCAAAGTTGGTGGATTGCAGTTATTGATCTAACAGTGATAGACAGAGAGATAGATACTCGGAGGAGGATATAGAGAGGGAAGTGAAAGTAGTGGAGAAAGTGAATGAATGAGGATCATGATGGTGGGAGCAGGCCGGCTTTGCAGTTTGTCCAATATCTGTAAAATTGCGCTATTGGAAATTGCATTCATGCTTGCCTTCTGGGTCGGTGACTACTGGCCTCCATTCTTTGGAAGGGCAAAGAAGCCTTGTGATGTGACAAACTCGTCGATTGTTAGGAAAATTGTACAAAAAGTAAGCTCTCCGCAATGAACTTGAATCTCGAAAGTTTCTTGTAACAAATGTATTTTATGGGTGAAAGTTGTGTTGGATTGGTTGTGCCTCTCATGGTTTCAAAAATCATGTGATGAGTTGGTAATATATGTAATATATTTCTTTCTTATCTCGAATTTCGTAAACGAACAGAACTGGACTCCAGTGCTCAGTCGGTACGGCGTAAATCTTCCAATAGAATGTCCTCTCAACCTCTCCAGAGATTTGCTAGGAGTAAGGGAGTCACTAAAAAGTACCAGATCTTCCCACTGGCAATGCCTTGAATGTGGCAAAAAGTTCTACTTGGAGCGTCATCTTGACTTACACATCGAACGTCGACACTCCGATGTAATTAATAAGGTAAGTAAAAAGTTCCTCCTTCCATCTTTCTTCTCAGTAATGCATAATGCTTAAGAATTTCGATGTGTTTAATTTTATGACGGGAAACGTAATAATTTTTTTGTAATTAACTAATACAGGCAGAAGATTCAGTATGCCTAGGAGAATACTGTGATGTGATGAGATGCGACGTGCTAATGTCAACCTCGTTCTTAGATGAAGATTCAAAGTCGACAGATGTCTCAGTGTGGACACCAAATGCTTTAGGTTCGCCCAGTGGGAAGTCCGCTTTCAAAGCTGGCAACATGCACTTAGATCATACGAAAGCCCGTCCTGCCACCGCCACGAAAAGTGACGACCAGCCAAGTGACCAGAGTGGCCCAGACGCGAAATCATCAGCTTCTTCGTCATCCACTCAAACTCATTCACATTCTCATACCATTACCGACTGCGACGAGGAGTACTTCAGCAATCTGAGACAAAAATGTGGGGACCTCGTGTGGGAATGTTTGCAAGGCCTCATTTCTGTTCTGGATGCCAAAGATTTTAAATCGCTTCAAGGTTCGAGCACTATTATTAAGAGTATATGCACCAATCATGCTTCAAAGAGAAAGTGTTATGAATTACAATCATGACTAATATGGGATTGCAGGTGAACTGGAATCAATTAGCTGTTCGTATTTGTCTTGTGCAAGATATGGGGATGCTTGTTGTCCTTCAGGCTCCAGGCTGAGAGGAAAACTACGACCTTTCTTTATCGTCTTTGGATCACTTCTAATCTCCTTAATTCTGGCACTGGCCTACTATTTCACTTGGATTTACACACAAAAGTACTAACTAACACTAAATGGATGTTAAAATTTTTACCATATTATATTTTTTGCCTTTTTAATTCAATTTCTCTCAATTCAAATACAATTTTTATTCGTTTAGTGTGGACGACACTATTTGTTACGACGATATGGACGATAAGACATATGCGCCTGAGTTAACGAATACCCGGAAAAGCATGCCGCCACTTGTCAACAGAACATCGCACATATAAAGTGTGTCGATGTTTCCGCAACTGCTGACAACCCTGATCATTTTATCAAACTATATAAATCAGTAACTCCGCTGACAAAACATGTAATCAACTACATAAATAAGTAATAATTAACCATATTACTAATCATTAAAAACAAAACACATTTCACACGTCAATATGGGTCGGTCGGGTTTCAAATCCCGAATTCTGATGAACTAACTAAAAAAATCTATTGCCATCGAAGAATGAAAGTTTGTTAAGTGTGTCGTATTTATGTGCACGAGTATGTATGCGGTATATTATTATTATCTACTCTTCATTCTCAAATGTGTCTGCGACATGTCTCCTGAGAAATTCTTACATGAAAAAAAAACAAGAGGATTTGCCAAACAGCTCAAAATGATCTTGTCCAAATAGTTCTTTATATCCCACTTTTTTACTTACATGAAAAACAAACTTCCCCTGAAAAATGTTACATTAAATATTATAATAAGTTATGATATCATAAGGGAGATACTAATCACCGAAAAATTTAAACAAATGATCTTACATCAATAGTTACCAACTAAATTTAGTCCAAATTTACATATAATGCGCGAATTTTTCGAAAGGGTAAAAGGTACTGTGAAAAAGAAACATGTCAGTAAATTGACTGAGAAAAAAAAGTGAAAATGCGATAATTTACGGTCGATGATTTTTACAAAGAATTTTTAGATTCTTTATTTGACTAAAAGAAGAAGTGCGTACATCTATGTGTCTGCGACAGGATAAAAACATGTGTAATTTGGTGTATAAAGTACCCGCAAGCCATTCAGTAAATACAAAAAAGTCCAATAAAAGAATAGAAATTTCTCAAACCTCGTGTGGAACTTGAATAGAATTTTTTTGAATGGCATACTTGTAGTAATCTTTGAAGGCAGCAGTAGTTTATGTTATAACGATTTTACGTTGAGCTTCCGATTTTTTTATTCGATTATGCAGACTAATTATGTACTATCATCACTCCGACAGATACAATAACTGATCTGAAAACGCCTGTCGCTTAACATTCTTAACTAGAGTTGCCCACCCCTCAAAAAATTCTGCTACAACATCTTCAGGCATCCTACTCTGTATTACACGAAACGCCTCTGGAAAGTTGTTTCTTTCTGCTTGCTCGAATGAAGAAGGGGGAACTCCATAGGCACAAAAGTATTCTGGGGAGTGAGGTATCATGATTACCCAAGGGGACTGCTTCCATTTTCTCTTCCCAGATTTGACTCCGGCATGCTGGAGGAAACGGGCAAGGAGGGGCATAACGGTTGGTCGTTTGAAGTAGTTAAAATCCAAAATGGAGTCCGACAGCAAAACGTAGAGGAAAGGCCCAACTTCTTGAATTTGCTTCATGTCTACCATCATTTGAACTTGACTTTGCACCTGCTTCAGCATTGCTTTAGCTTTCTCAATGCCAACACTAAAGGCTTCCGCATCCCTGCAATTGAGCAACTGCATAGCATCAATAAACTTCATTTCCCCCGATTTACTTGTGTCGGGATCCTCAAGCACGGCGAGAGCTGCCAGCTGAACGTCAAGCGCATTGAACTTGGGTCGATATCCAATTTCAGCGATGAAGGAGCCAAAAACAAGATCCGCTAATTTATACTTTTCAACCACTGTCTCACTCGTGAACATTTCCACAAGCTGGCGTCGTAAATCGAGACTCATGTTCGTATATTTTTGCTTCACTTCAACAAGGGGAAGTCCCAAATGAGCGAGCATTTGATGAAATCTGCGACTTCCGTCAAGGGACCACATTCTCAGAGTGCTGACGAAGTACGGAGTAACTTTGGCGCTTTCATAGAGCGACCAATTTCGATACAGAAACAGGAACAACTCTCTTTCAAAGCGGATTTTTAGGCAGTCTCGAGGCAGCTTTTCGGCGTTTGTTATCCTCAAAATATGATCATTGACAGTGCTCGCAAACTCTGTGTATTTTGTACGTGATATCCGACCCATGGCGTATGAATCAGTAAGAGCAACTATGGTACACCATACGGAATCCATATCGTCACGAGACATCACCCAGGCCACTTCCAAGGCATACAGTGCTGACTGAAAATTATAAAATAAATAAAATATTACTCGTCAGTTCAATCAAGATCAGCTTATTTTTTTAAAAGAAATAGTATATAAATTATTACCGGTCGAGCATAGTACGCAAATTCCGTGTAATCAAATAGAAGTTTCTTCCTCTTCGCTTCCCAGCTGATGAATTGTTGTCGCTTCTGTTGTCGCCCTGCTCGACGCCGCATCCGTCCCGTCATCCCATTGTCGTCAATTTCGTCGTCCTCATCCTCCATCTCCTCATCTTCATCTGAGTCATCAGATACCTCAGGATCTTCCGCAAATACTTGATCAAACTCTGGAACATTCTCCTCCGGCTCGAGCCCAGATATAAGCCTAATTTGGCCACTGGAGTTATAATAATTAAGGATGTGGATAGGGCGATGGGAGTCGAGAACAAAGAAGATTTTCTCCGGAGAAGGATTATCCAGCAAATTAAAGAGATCAATATTTCCTCCACAGTTGACCAAAATGAAGATGTTTGACTGTGTAGCGTACTCCTCGTACTTCGTTTTCAATTCACTAACTCCTCCACACGACAGCAGAATGTAAGCGATCCCCTCCGTCTGGAATAAGGACGTGAGGATTTTCACCGCACACACAGCGTCCACATCTTGATGAGCGATGATAATCACCCGTTTCCCAACGACCTTGTCAATAAAATCTTTACGGTAATGATCAACCAACATGATGAACACAAACCAAAGTTTTCACTTTTCAAAGTCAAATCTGAAGTTCGCACTTTTCACTTTAATCAACTGTCAGTCAGCTGACCAATTAAAGCTTATTATTTTTCTTCACCATGAATTTAGTTATTGTAAACACTCAGCTGGCAGGTCAGTCCTCTCTTCGTACCTACATAACGTGCATCACAAACACATGTAGGTGTCGATAATTCATCTCCACTGTTTAATCACAATCCTGGACAATCACTATCCCTGGACAATCAACAAAATCCAAGATCTTAAAATATACTCTGGATAACAAGGGCCAAGTCCAACAATGTCGAGGTGAATGAAGAAGGAATGAAAGAGAGAGAAATTGTGCAGACAATGAGACACAAATGAATGTTGTTGAGTGTAACAACAAAGTTGGACCCAAAAGAAGAACTTGCTTCACTTCTGAATTCTCCAGCAATTGAGAGGTGCGAAAGAGTCCAGTGAGAGGAAATACATGGACTGTGTTGACTGTACACTGCTATTGGCGCTGAGGATCAGGATCGCGCCCATCGTTTGCATGATGCACACTGCCCCTTCACCCTTCTCCTGCCACAAATGTAAACAAAGCCAGTCTCTTCTCTAGACTTCCCATAGCTTCGCAAAACGGGAGGCCGACGCTAATGAAAAGCCATCGTACATTTCTCCATGAATTTAGCGAGAGCGCATTTACTGATGCAATTTTTTAAAGGATTCCTGTGGAAACAGTTAGAGTTTACTACTAAAGGCATTTTAGTAAATCAATAAGGATTTAAAAGTAATTAAGAGACTGATCAGGGTGTTTACCATATTTCTCCAGTTCTTCAAACGATTAACCTCAAATTACTCAGTTAATTACGCATTAGCTCAATTTCTTGTAAGTTTGTCGTCATCTTCATTCGGCGACCCTTTTTCCTCGAATCCTCAAGCATGCTAATGTTTTAACTAGTTTGTGGTATGGGAAACATATGCGCGATATATTGCATGTGTCAATATATATTTTCCCTTTGACTTGACATGACAGAAGTACATTGGAAGTTCTGCTGTGTTTTTCTCGCCACAATTGACTTAAATGCATGATAATGGGCAACACTTCAACTCCGAGAATGATGTCAACTCTCTCAAAAACTCCTTTACTTTATTATTACTCACTTGACTTAAAGATGCGACGTGTGAGGAGAAAAAAAATGAAACTGCGTTTCTGTTACTCAGTCAGTTGCACACGGCGGTCTCATGATCACAAAGTGGCTTGCTGCATGATCGATTCGCTAATATATATCCACTCCTCGAAGCTTTCTCAGAAGAAGGTTGGCTGCTTAGTATATCTTATGCCAATCACGTATTAATCATTGCTGAGCCCGAGACAGAATGTAAGTATGAGAAGACACATAATATGCGTTAGAGAATGAGTAAAACCTTCGTAATTACAAATTACAAGCGTTTAACCATTTCTTTAGTACATTGTTTAAATCATATGTGCAGTGTCGCTAGAGATATGCGTGGGTAAAGTATGACAATACAAATAGACATGAAAATTGCAAAGTATACACATGATTAATCAGTCAGTGTGTCCAATCCAATATTACAATATACGAATTAATATGACATAATCAATGCAGACATAATAGCAAGCACCTAACCATCATATAATATGCAAGTGTTCATATTAGCACACTTCAGTCGTCGTCTTCGCCACTATTTAGTAGTGCTTACACAAATATTGACATATGCATGCAAAAATATTTAGTTCCTTTACAGCTCAGCTCAGGGAAGTGTGTTTGTTTATGCTTGCAATTTCAACCCACACACATGACCAGCCTTAAATCCTATCGTTAGTCATTTGATTTTTGACGATGCAAATTTTTGTCTTGCGTTGTTGGCTCAGTTGGCCTGTCATCCTTGTCTTTAACCAAATCGAAGTATTCCGCTAGTGTTTTAATGTGTTAGTTTATAAATGCTCTTGAGCTTGAACGATACATTGCAAAATCGTAGAGTGTAAAATGCCTTATTTAACTAGGTAATACATAGTTAAGACCAACTTTTTGCCCCCCTACTAGCCCCGTGTTAAATTTCACACGGGTTAATCAAATGCAACAAGATCGCCCTATCCTATCCAGTTAAATTCCTCAATATGCTAAGTCCCATGTAAAATTTAAATACCTTCGTTTAGAACGATGACGTCACGAGGGTCACGATAGTACGTACATGACGTACGTACTATTTACGAATGACTTTGAATGTGTAGTAAAATATTCTATTTATTATTTATAATTGAAGATCCTAACGATTCATTGATTATGGTAGTTTTTCATGTTACATTACGATAGCGCGTCTGCTGCACTTGACCAAACGTTTGGTTTGTTTGCAAAACAACTATTTCTGGATCTTGGGAATTCCATGATTTCCGTCCTGTCCTTCCACGAAACAGCGAATGCCAATCATATAAACTAATATCAACTGCAATAGGACACAATGTACCATTTGCTGAGTAAATTGGATTTTGGAAAAATGTGGATTCATGTAATAGTCCTACCAAACCTTTAGATATGACATTCATTTCAAACGACTCTGCCATTCTCTCCACTTTGCTTAAAGACGTTTCTTTCTTAACAGAAAATTGCATGATGGTAAATGGATTCCGATTGATTTGGTGCAATCGATGAGGGAGGATCGTAAGAACGAATTTTCAATCCATTCTGTTCTTGCTTTTCATAGATTGTGGACTTCATGCAAAGAGAGAGGGGACGAGAGAATATACAGTTTTCTGCGGAAATAGCCTAATATGCCTCATACGGTCATAAACCTTACACCTTTTGAGTAACAACAAGATTACAAGATATAAACATTTCCGGAACTATCATTTCTTTCTCGCTTTTATGTGGAAGGAGAGTTGACGACCACCAATCCAGCCATCGTACTAGCTCGACTAGCAAGAGCACGAGTAACGTTGTTTACAGTAGATTTATATCACCTACTGAAGCTTATAGACAGTTGCTTTATGCAAGTGGCTGAACTCTTGTTTATGGAAACTGCTCATTTTAGTGCTTATTTTCAGGTTACCACATATTCTCCAAATAACATGCAATTTACATACATTCAATATTACACCGTATATAGTGCACCGTCGGCATAATCGTACGGCATCCTATATGAAGGCTGCTTGCATAAATTTTAGAATACAGCCAACTATACCTAACTGAACTCCCGAAGCATTCTAGATTCTAGTTTCCTGCACGTTTCCTTCGCAGTCACAAGTGACCACTTTTTCACGCGTGGTCGCATGTCCCACTAGGAATGCTTTAAATCTATAATGCAAATGTAATTTTATGTATAACTTCCTACTTCCCTGTCAGGATCATTGTTGGAAAAACCATTTAGCTCGACATTCCATTCGGAACATACAGGCAATTCAAATCGAATATCCTATCTTAAGGTATGGTATGTATATGGCTTTCAGCTTCAACGCCACTACAGATTGGCGTCATATGTCATCACCAAAGCATGAAACATGGAGTTTTATCCAAATGATCTCCATGAACCCGTTCCCAAAAACATT
>JAQFZW010002002.1:0-20699 GCA_034687055.1 Heteromurus nitidus
CTGCAGCTGAAGGATCCTGGCTCAAGCAATACTGCCAATGGCAGCTGCCTCAAGGGAACCGGGGTTGAGGCAAAAGTGGGAACGGCGGATTTAATTACCACCGATGTTTCTCATCATTCTCATCATCTTCAATCGAAGTCACTAGATTCTGATGGATCCTCAACTACGCATCTCCAACCAATATTGGTCTCAGACCTTCCCACTGAAGAATGAGTTCTTTTAATAAAAAAAGAAAAAAAGAAACCTCCACAGACTCCGATGCCGTTGTCTCGACAGCTGCAATAAAGAACTGCTTTTAATTACCTTTTATATATAAATCGAAAAAATTTACGATTGTTACCTTTTTATATACATACAAAATATATATATTATATATTATTATCATAAACTATTTTATAATCCTTTGAACTGTATCAAGTAATTTTATACAATATTTGCTCTTCGTCGCGCGTTATTAACAAATGTGAGATCTACAACAGTCAACCCCACTATTTTAGGAATGAAAACCTAACTATATTTGCTCTCAGCTAATTCCAAGGTTCCTAAAATTCCTTGTAATCTAAAAGGAAACTTCGGATGAAACAGTTTTTTTCGGAGTTGAACAAGCATTTACAGGAATCCGTAATTATTATTTTCGGTGGATTATTTTCTCTGTAGTAATAGGAAAGCTTAAAGAAATTACAACGGCGCGCAGGATAACCAAGGTGCAAATTATCATGCACTGATTGTAGATCGATAGTTTTTATATTAGAGTAATGTGTGCGCTTGTATGTTGAGTTGTTTCAAGTACGAAACAGAACTACTTTGACATTTAATCGCTATTTTCACTGTTGTTTTTTATGTCTGATGTCTTAGGATAGAAATGTAAAATGTATAGCTTCAAGTTTAGTTTCTCTGACGTATTTTAAATTCTCCTTGCAAATAAGTTTCCTGGTGGAATTTAGAGGTATTTTTTAAGGTTTTCGAGGTTAAGTCTTCTTCAAAATGATCTTTCTGTGTTTGCTTATGTTGATATTTAGTCAACAGTGGTGACATTTACTAAAAACAGTCTTTTTAAGCGGAAGACTGGCTTCAATAATAATTCTTTGTTTTGGAGAGAGATTTCGTCTGTTTGTATAAGATAAAATAGTTTTTTTTACATATTATTATATTCTATGAGAAGCATTTAGCCTAAATTTTAAAGGAGAGACCTGCCAAGCACATGAAAATCATCTCGCACGTGTTATCCTTTAGAATTCAAACTATGTAATCCTTAATCAATTTTTTGGTACTTTCCGTGTTTCCGGCGAGCAAAACTTTCAGTCAACCGTGATTTTCTTGCCGATCGTAAGAAAGACCATTGGAAGTCGACATTTTGTAGGACGAGTATATAATTCTAAAATGCACTGAAAGCTCTGAAAAACGATTCAAATAAACTTGATTTTACCATGAAAATAAGTCGTTGTGATATATGTTTTTAAGATGAAATTGTTGAAATAAACCAAACCTAAGTAAGTTTGTCGTGAGTATATTTTGCGACCCTTTGAAACCCTTCTTTTTGTCTTTGAACATTAGCATATGAACTATATCAAAAGTGTTTCATTATCATTGCATTCCTTGAGGGTTCAGATATCGAAAGGGAGTTGGAAGTTGTGAATGAACCGAACGTAGAGATAAGAATGATGAAAGACTCAATACCTAACGATATTCTTTGTCATATCGACATGCATCAATGCCTTGTGGTAGAAACCACATCGCCGGTTCATATAAATTAATGCCAATGGATCTGGTAAAAATACGTATGCAGAATCAGTGTACAGCTTTTACATAAAAGTTGTTATAACATTTAGCTCATTTGGATTAACAATTTATTGCTAATGCAAAGTTATATATTGAAAAGAGAAACAATGTTCAATTAAGTAGTTAACCTATTGGAACATCTCCTTGTTCCATGCCAGTAGGTGGGTCTGGTTTTAAACATTTCCAAATCAAAGACTTGACGACGTGTCCGTCCTCGCTCTTCATTTTCTCAAGTATCCCAAAGCAGGTGAAAGCAGGGCCCTTCTCCTCGGCAAATTGGATAAACTGGTCGACAAGGAAGTGGTTAAACGGCTCGCAAATGTGGCATTTGTTGTCACTGCATCCCATCCAATGCCGAATAAGTGCTCTTGAGCTGTAACAACGCATGTCCGTGCATCCCACGGCGGGACAAAGCTGTCGCTCGAACTCCTCGCATAAAGTTACTGGACACTGGAATTAAGTACATCCTAATTTTTAAATTCTGGTTTGAGTTCTGACACGAGTTCTGCTAACTCATTTACATGATTTTTATGTGATTAATCGTCGTGATAAAAGTTGTTATAAAAAGATCTTCGAAGATAGTTCATACCTCGACATATCCATTGTTTCCCAAAGAGATTTGGCGCTCCTTCTCCAAGAACTTCACTATTCGGAGACCCACTAGCAAGTTCCGAGTGATAGCATGCTTGATTACTTCATGCGTGTTGTCGTCGAAAGGAAGCCCGCCTTCCGCAGTGATGGCTTGAGTTTCAGACGGGATCTGTGGATTGTCTAAAGGCAGCATGGTGGACGGATGTCTTCACGAGAAGAGAAACATTATTATCATTTATTATATATACGTTTAAAGTCGTTGGGATCAAGAATGTCAACGGTAAATACACAATACTGGAGAATCATATTCTCAGCAGAATATACACAAATTGAAGCTGGTTGAGAAGGGTACAAATGAAAACCTTTCGCCTGAGACGCTAGGGTGACATGAAAAAACCACTAAAATAACATCGGCCACGGTGAACTTTTATAAAAAAAAACGAGTTTTGTATGGAAATTACACCGGTGAAATTGTACGCTATCACTACACCGGTAGCAATCTCTAACAGATTTTTATCTGTACCTTTCTCCAGAGCTTCAGCTGATGTCATCTAGTATATATTCTCCATTATTATGTATTCCCTTTCACCCTTCGGGCACGTTGGTTGAGCTATTGTGAGTTAAAGACGAAATTGACAGAAACCTTACTTTAGTTTTTTTCTTGTCGTGTTTTATGAATTCCGTTCCAGGTTCAGGGCAACTCAACTGTTGGTCGTTGCCAGTTTTTAGCTGCTGGGAAGAGTCAAGAGTGTTCAACTGAAGCAAGACAGAAAGAATATGACATATGCTAACTTGACAAAATCTGAGAGTTATCTGTCACAAGAGAACATGACTGGGGTTGGGGTTCAAAATGAACTAGTATTTTTGGCATTGTCAGTATGAATTCTGTGAAGATGACGAATATTAAGCCAATCGATAGTACCCCTGTCTCATAAGCGCATATCATGTAACGACATTACAATTGAGATAGCAAAACAATGCGCAGAAATAAATAAAAGCGTATGGTGAATGCGAGAATGAACCAAGATCCCCATTCACATGAAGAAAACTGCTGTAAACATCCTCACCCTCGAACTTTGTCTGAGGAACGCATTGTGCTTTCATACATGTCGGATTAAATAAACACGAAGAAAAAAGCACGTTTTCTAAAACTGAACTAGGAAAAGTACATCATGTTTTGATAAGACGAATTTTAAGTCTTCACTAAAATTTCATGACCTAAGCTTATCTCAAACGTTCGACTTGAGAGTGACTATATGTGAACACTGGCGACAAATGTGTCATAAAGATTGGCATAATGTCTCTGGCAAGTATGATGATAATGACTTAACGTTTTGCAACGACTTTATATATAAATACGTGCAGTAATATGAACACGCGTAATGCGATTATAGATCATAAAAAGCGAGAAAAGCAGCAAGTGGGCTTTCATCATCTCGGAGAATTATTTCAGTTTTGGAATTGCTAAAGTTGGTGTGTGTGAGCATAATGCTGCATGGTCTTTGTGAAGTTTGTTTATGTAATAAACTTATTCTAAACAGCGATGTAGTCATCAAGAGTTGGAACACATGAAATTTATATATCGTGAATGCCTATTGACTTGAAATTTCGTAAAAGTTTGCAATGACATTGGACTTTGATTTAGACCTCAGCTCAGTTTAGAATTTCCGAGAGGAAGAAAACTTTCCACCTGGTCGCATACGATGAAAAATATGTTAAAATTTGAAAATGCAAAAAATGGAAGGATTGAAGTATGCTAATGAAATTCGCAAGAAGCGAGTTTCAGATGGGCATGGGGATAAAATTACGAAGTAGACCTTTTATAGAATTATTATACATACGTTGGACGAATGAGAATAAAATTTAATGTTACTTGCGAGTTCCAGGCAGAAAATTGAGTACCTCTATCCAGCACAAATCCTCGTATGGTGATGACGCAACCGGCAGTGGTAAACGCGGACTTACAAACGTTAGTCTTCCAGAGTTGAGACTTGATGAAAGGTGTATTGCATATGTATCAGTTAGTAATTTGAAACTTCTGAACATGCGTTGAAGTGAATGGTATATGTAATATTAGAATGTGGCTGATGACCTAGTACTTCAACTCGATATTTGGCAAGAACCAACGCATAAATTCATTCTAATTGTATATTGTATGGTTCCTGTAACGATGTTTCTTGGAAAGTGTGAAAGACAAAACCACATATATTTTCATTGACACTGACTAATTCTTAGAATTTGTAGTTTGCATTTAATATCTTGTCGGTGGTGGACATTAGAGTTATTTATTCATTTGTTATACGTCTATACAATTTAGGCACCGCACCAGACACAGGCTTAACATTTTGTACATGTTTTGTGTGTATCTTGACTTTACTTGTGAACAATACATCTTTGGTCATCAAAGGGACTTGTCATCTACCATATATTTTAGAAAATTAAATGTTATATGAGACTTTCATAATGATAACAATGCGATGCTACGAACCAAAGTAGTGCAACCGATGTCTCATTCTAAATGGCAGTCTATATATTTTTAAATTGCCTATAACAGCGTAACAAATAATCGAAACCATGTTGGCAGGGTTAGGTACACGTAGTAGCATGCGTGTTGTAGGGAGTAGGGACTTATGGATTTCCAAGACAATGCATTTCCGAAAAGCATCTCCGCACAGGTAGACATCGTCGCTCAGTTCCCGGAATGGTCATTTGTTGAGGAATGCTCCAGTCCCATTGTCGTAGTCGTTTCATGCCCATTCCGAATCCGAAAGGGACTCGAAGGGAGTAGCCATACATCCATGGAAATCTCAACTCGAGTAGCTTATGCACCATCATGATTTTCTTGACACAAGCAACTTTCAAACTTACTAAAGGTAATTTTTTCTCCCCATCCGAAAGCTCATCCCAGAAACATGGCAGGGCAGCTTTTCCACACGAATCCTGAAGCGTGATTGAATCAAATTTCACGTCCACCATACAAACCTGGACATCGTGAGGAGAACAGTTGGCAGCAATGGAAATGGAGGATTTACAACTGTTGATCCCTGCGGCAAGGTGGACCAACCCAGAGAATGTTTTCGGAACAGATGTAAAAACGAAAATGAATTTCTCGGTTCGGTTGTAATGGTCCACATTATTCACATTGTCGCAACAGCTATCAACACTATTAGATTTGATTTTTGGCCAGTTGCAAAATTTGAGTTGCTTCATAACACTGACAGTGTTTTGCAGTCGTTCCTGGTAGCCAACATCATCCGTTGAAGTTGGCATATAAGATTTGACTGCTCCACGCAAGTCTTCCTCAAACAAATCCCAGCATTCATACGTTAAGGTTTGCATGGGCCGTCGCAAAAATGTCTCTTGCTGAGTGGCACAAGTTGAGTCGAAAAAGCTGTATGTCCATTTTACCCTGGCTATATTGGGCTCGACGCCTAGTTTGACTAGCTTTCGATTTGTTATCGCCCCTCGAGAAATCTGAAAGGAAACCGCCTCCTTTACTTGGTCGATAACATCGTACAGGGCTTCATCTTGATGGAACGAGCTCGTGTCAACTAAAACTATTATTTCGGACTTGAGTCGGGCCATCCTAAAATGATACTCTCTTCACCCCAAAGAATTTATCCATGAGTCGTTCTCTGTAAGGAATCCAAAAATGAGGAAATGGTATTATCAATTTTGAATGAACGCATCGGGAAATCGATATATTTCGGGGAATGTTTTATAAAACTCAAAAACTACTTACGCAGAGTGTATAATCCAAACAATCCAACGAATAGAACCACCGACACGGCCACCGGTATACTGTGGGTTAATAATATCTTCAAGTGACTGGAACGTGCCTGTTGCCTCTTCGTAACAATTTGCTCGACTGAATCATCCCAATATCGAACCTACGTTTTACAAGTGTCCTCGACAAGATTGGCTTTTAATGTTGGATTGGAATGACTCAGAAAGTATGGCAAGTGGAAGCATCAGAGCAAAAGATCAGATGGTGCAGTGGTACAAGTACATGCTTTCTCTTCATGAAATGGGTTTTCTTTCTCTTTGCAAAAAAAGTGAAGCGACGACGTGCTCATGTATTGCAAGTTTGCTCTACGCTGCTCGTAGACCAGTGACCACTGGCTGTGTGCAATGCTAGATACCTTGCCGCGCCCAAAGGAAAGGAAAGAACGCAGTTCCATACGACTCCATAACGTACGCTCAACTAGTGGCGACACGAATTCCGCTTTTTTATAAGATGCGTTTCCGGCGTTCTCTAGAATCTAAATGTATGTATCGCTCTTCTGTGCCAGAAAAGCTAGCGCTAGCACGTTCATTCCCAGCGTCTTTATGGCCATAATAAAAGTATGCCACTTCCACTGAAAGTGCATTTGGATATGAAGGTAAAAGAGTATGCAAGAATATTTGGCGAGACATCAAAGTAATAGATGTGGGTGTGCCTATTATGAACATAGGTACATACATATATGTCAATACTTACACAAAATTGAAAACCCTTTTACCTCCTCTGCAGAATCAAATTATACTCCATTGTTGTATGTATGTACACTTAATTTCATTTCTATAAAACTTGTTATAAAATGACATCGACAGTTTTTGTCCTTGCAAAGTATTTCAATACTTGTCGATTAAGGATTATTTTACATGACCTTTACGATTATTGCTTGTGAGCCTCATTTCAAGTCAGTATCGATGTTGCTGCTTCCTTCCACCACAGTGGATCAGATATCGTTGGGCTCTACTTTCGTGGTAATGGTAATTGGTAATGGTGACACTCCAGAAAACACAAAATGCTAAGTGGCACGTGAGACGTGCCAAAGCCAACGCATTCTGACTTATAATAGGATTATTATGATAATTGCTTGAATAACACTTATGTTTCAATTTTTGTTTTAATGCTTCAGGCAGGACAGTAGGACACTCGCATTTCTAATTCTGCAATAATATTTATGTTAATAATAAAATAATGACGGAAGGTGTTCGTTTATTATCAAATATGAGGTAGATATGTTCCCAGGGGCAACATGAGATTGCTAATGATTCCGGTTGACAACAATTAAGAATATTTTTGTAAATGCTAAAATACAGTATAATTTAAAAGGGGCCTTATACATCCTACAACGGTCTTAAACGGAACTCCTCTCCCATGATAGCGATGATAAGCAACTCGAAACGAATTGGTCGAAAATGTAACAAGAACTTCTTCATAAAAACCTAAATTCAGATCATAAAAATGTATCTTTAGACGAACTTCAATGATAATTCCAGTTGACAATTAAAGCCGTGGTTCCAGAGGCATATTTACTAGAATCCAGATCAGTCTAACCGTCGAACTATGAAACTCCTTGCAACTTGAGCTATGCAAATTATTTACCCAGAGGACAGATCCGCTTGTTTAATTCTTGCAATAATTAAAGTTCTTTGTCTACATTCGTTCCATTTGGTCATGCTTACGGTAGCCCCAATCTTCTCCTGCGCCAGGTGGGAAGCTGCTCATTTGAAAGGAGTAACTTTGTGTATGCTTCTCCAGGAAAACACGACTTTTGTATCTTGCAAGGATGAAATCATGAACTCATTATGATTTACAAAATAATCTGCGGTCAGCGGTTACCTGAATGAAGTGATTGGCTAGCATTTAAGACGGTTAAAAAAGTACCTTATTATTTCGGCCAGAATGTGACATGTTAAATATTGCATTCCGATTGTAATCTGTTTCATTATCGATAACTGCAAACCTCCTACCGGCAACTTGTTTGACTGACAACCCATCCGTGTTTACATATTGAAATCTTTGATTTACCGTCCTTAAGTTGTAGGTGAGCTAATTAAAATATTAATAATTAAATAAGCTGGATCGCTTTCTACGCAGTCAGCAGTTGGTGGTCAGTCATCAGTGGTGGCTTGGCTGGCGTGAACTGAGCTAACTGAAATTTGAAAAATTACTTTCAACTTTAATAATGTTTGTCAATTTGAAATTGAAATGATTTTTTAACTATTTTAAACAGTACTCGTGATCGTGGACGGCACCATTCAACATTAACCAGTGACCAGTGTCACTAAAATCTACATTTTCAAGGTATGAGATATTGAATATGACTTGAAAATTGGTGGAAGTAATTGTAACTCATTGTATTTGATTGTATACAACATGTAAATACTTCAGTTGTTTAATTATTATGGTTAATTCGTCATATTTGTAGATGGCTTCCGGCGGATTTGCTTCCAAAAATACTCGACATTCTAGTTCATCTAATGCATCTCAAGCTTCCCAGGCCCAACAGGAATTGGATCCAACTATATTGATGGGATGTGCGAACCTTCTTGATGAAATTGATAGTACATTTTATTTCCATATTATTCATTATTTATGTTCCATTTATTTTTACCAATAGTTGTTTATATGTTATTTTTGATTTTTCTCCTAGAACGAATGTTAGTTGTACTTCGTGATGGAAGGACCCTAATCGGAATTCTTCGCTCAGTTGATCAATTTGCGAACCTAATTTTACATCAAGCTGTAGAACGAATTCACGTAGGGAATTGTTATGGAGATATTCCTCGAGGAGTGTTTCTTGTTCGTGGAGATAACGTAGTTTTGCTGGGTGAAATTGTAAGTCCTCCTAAGAATTTGCTATATTTTCTTTTTTGCTGGATCACCGACATGTTACAGTTACTTTGTACTTACAAATATAATGACTGCACACTTTAATTGTCTAGGATAAAGAGAAAGAAGAAAACTCCAACCTCAAATGCGTCGCCGTTGACACGATTCTTGCAGCTCAAAGGGAAGAACAGGAAGATAAAACGATCAAGGAATTGAAGCGGAGTGAGGCACTCAAGCAGCGTGGTATGTCATACCTTCACGACACTGGAGGAATGAACGACGAATTGTTCTGAAGGGTTATTAATAGGAGGTGTGTGCTTTAGATTTTTGATCGAACTATATTGAAGTCATGTGCATTTTACATGACAGATTCATGATTAATTTAACTTGAAAAAATCGTCAAGTCAGTCGTCATTTTCATTTAAATAAGCATTTCTTTTCGCAATGTTTGTACTTGTTCGGTAAAAAACGAAGGAATCCTTCTCGGTTATCACTTTTTTATATTAAATGGAATAGACGGATTGCAACTACAAATTACATATAATATATATAATACTTGTGTACATAGCCAACTGAAACTGAATATATAAAATAAATATATTTTCAAGTTAATATACATTTACAATTTACAAAAAGCATTTCTTCGAAATATTCTTATTACGCCCTGTCGTTGATTAGCAATATTAGCATAAATTTATCTCATAGTCTCCTGGACCTGCCACTTACGATTAGCCTATCATGTTCACGACCATTAATTAATAATTTTATTACTTAAATTAATTAAAGGAGAACTTGCAGCAAACAGTTCCACACGTGCACTCAGGCAAGGCTAAATACTGCGCTGTCCATTCACACATGGACAGTGTTAAAGTAGTGTGGGAAAGGAGCAGGGTTTCTTGTACCAAAATAATAGTTTCTCTGGCTCAGTCACTTTCCAGAGTGTGTCCAGAACAAGAATCAGAGGCCGGTTTTTTTCGGTTAAAATTATAATTCGTTCCGAAAATTAGGTGACGTTTGGAGGACTGCCGTCCAGTTGTCAGCAGAGCTTCCAGTTCACTTCCAAAATGTTGGCGGTGGTGGAGCAAACTTTGAGGAGCAGAAGTGGAGTCAGCGTTACCGCTCTCAAATGTTGTGTTCAGTATCAAAGCGTTCGAAACTACCCAAGAAAGCCGAGATGGGTTCCAATCGCAAAGACTAAAATGTTCAAAAATATTGTTGTCGCTCCACCTCCAAAATTAGAGCATGAAGAGTACACGGCAATCGACAACGCATATCAGCTGTATAGTAGATCTCTGTGGTAAGTGCGAGTTAATTATCAAATCAACTAACGCTATCTGTTACAAGTTAATTTTGGGTTCATAATTAGAAAATGCTTGTTGTTTTTTTTCTAGGCAATACCAGATGGGTATATCTGAAAGCCAGCAACTTCAAATGCAGAAGGATGCGAAACAAGTTAGCGAGGAGGTGGAGCTGGAGAAAATAATGAAACTGAATGATGCAGAAAATGAAAGAATACGGATAAGACGAGAAGCTGCCTTGTTAGAGGACTGGAAGCTAGTGGAAGCAGATATTTTAGAGCAAAAACGAGAAAAGGAGGAGCAAGAGCTAAGGAAATGGGAAGAAACTGGAAAAGTACTCCAGTCAGAGATGGTACGGGAACGTTATGTTAAGATGCGTTTGACATTTGAATTCAATAAAATTGTGTGTTTCAAGGTTTAAAATCTGTTCCATTTGTTGTACAGGACCGTCTGAAAGGAGTTATTCTTCCCGAGCATTTGGACGAAGCAATTGAAAAGGCTTTGGCGGCGGAAACAGACTACAACTTTGCAGTTACGAAGGACGGTAAATATTTAAGGGGTAGACATAATAATATTGAAATCGACAGCGGAGTATATCCGCCGGACCCAGTCTTGAAACCAGTGGAAATTTCTAAGTAGCAGTCATGTAATTAAGCTTTATTTTGTACCGGAAGTAACCACGTTGGATAATATTTCATAATGCAGAGTTGTAGATTTTCGTAGTTTTTGGCATGTGCGAAACATTTGTGTTGATTGGTGAAAGTATGTTTGTTAAAGAGTCAAATCAAACCGTTACGACAGGGTTAAGATGTATAAATAAATCGCGAAAAGTTAAAATGTTTATCCGGAAATTGTTTATTTCATTTGGATTCAATACTCTCGCATGTTCTCCATTAATAATAATCGTATTGTGTTTAATATAAAACTTGTACGAATAGCAAGTTAACGGCGGGTGATACAGTATTCCCTAGCACATTAAAGGGTATTTAGTTTGAGTAGGTACTAGTGATTGAAAGTATATTATGAAGTGAATAAGGAGGAGTATAACTATCCATCATTGTTTCAAAATGAACGATAATAGACAAGAGAAGCTCTAGATGCACCTCACGTACGTACGTGTAAACCAGAATATTAGACCATGTAAAATGAGTAGTTTCAGAGTATAAAATTAACATCATTGGTTTTCTAATACTCATAAATAAGACTTATTTATTCTTAAATCATCCTACTTTTTATGTCTAGGAATAGGAGAAGGGGACATATTTCTATTAGGACTAGAAGTATTTGTAGCTTGACGAGAATTTTGATTGCTGGGCTCCGGAGACGACTGGGTAGATGTTTCAGTAACTTCCAATTCGGGACTTGTTGGATTAAAATCTGTTGCCGTCCCAGCATCTATTGATCGACGATGGTGGCGTTTTTCTCCTCTCGTTGGAGTAGATGATGAGTCGTATATGGAGCGTTCTCCTAGGGTTTTCACAGCAAGGCTTAGCTCTCGGAGAACATTACTCATTTCTTCCACCTGACTTCTTAAAGAAAGGATTTCTCGGTTTAGGTGCAAAGTTCCTCTTTCATGTGTCACTCGAAAATCCTGGAAGAGCTGATCATTTCTTTTCTCCACTTCAATAGTATACCTAAAGTAGATCATGTATGTATTAAACTACCGACTTTAAACTTACTGCTTTTAAAATTTAAAATCCTTTTGGACTACGTACATGTCCATCTTTGACTTCAGCTTTTGTAGGAGATCATCGGCCATCTCATTTGCTGCCCGAACCGTGCTTCCTTTCCCTCGATCTGGCTCTTCCAAGTGAATTTGTTGTGAAATTGCATTTGTATTGGACGCATCGAGCTTTTTTGCGTGGAGTGTGACCACTATTTCCAACGCATCTTTTCCCAACTTTCCGTGGTCTTTCAAATTGGGAAATATGACACCTTTCCTTTGATGTAGAGCTCGTTGGTCTTTCATCCCAAACTGTGGATAAAGCAAGCCCCTGTGCTGCAACGCGTCTTCCAACTGACTTGCTACCTAAATTTTCCAATTTTAAACGAAATTGTATTTTCTTTATTTATTATTTTCTGTTAGGATATTTCATTGCCGTCGTTGAAGAAAAACGTCTAATACCACAAACAACCAGTTCAAGGTTTTTGTGGCATAGGTATTTGCGTAACTAGTCAAAATAGGTCATATTATTTTCATATTCTGCGAAAGTAGAACAGAACACAGAGTATACAAACCTTGACTTGTTGGACAAGTTGCATGTATTCTCCTTCTCTCTGCATACTGGCTATGTCGCAAACTGCAAGCGCCACGAGAAGGCTCATTAAAATGACCGATATAAAAATGATGAACAACGCGAACATTAAATGACTCGTGAACGGCACGATATACGTGTTGTCCCTGTTGTCTATAAACGTGCGCGCTAACTCGATCTCGCCTATCATCATCGCAAACGTCTGGAAGAGGGTACAAAAAATTTCCAAGTAAGTGGCACATTTCGTTCGTGAGCATATTATAGCAAGTCAAGTCGCAAACTTCCATTTTCCATAATCTTAAACGATTTTCGATATATACCTTTAGAAAAGTGAAGCCCACGCTGTCAAATTCTTTTTGCGAACGGAAGAGGAAATGAAGTGTTAGGCTGAAAGCGAATAGTAGGCCCAAGTAGGTAAACAAGCATTTGAGAATGTTGACAGCAACCGCAGCAAACATTCTGATGTATACTCCAAAAACGGGAATTTTCCCATATAACGTCACCTACAAACATTTATTGCACAAAGGATAAAGTAACCAAAAACATATATTAGCCAGTTTCTCCAGTAAACGAATCTAATCGTAAGTAGAACGCCACTTTTGCATGTATGTAAATTATGAGTATGTTTATATGCCCTCTGAAGAAGCAACAAAGGGAAACTTCATTCATCACCGCATGAACATTAATTTTTTACTAACCTAACTGCCTAGCACACACACACACATATGCAGCATATATTACTTTGACTAACAATATATGTCAATTTTTGTTTGGAATGCACGGAACATGTAAAAAAGACAGACATGCTGCCATTTATCATTTCGCTATATTGGCGCTGTCAAATGAATTTTTACAGATCAATAGTTACTCTGAAGTGCCATGAAAATTGTTGGCCAATAGCTTTTTGAACACCACATTGCATGGCTGTTGTATGAGTCACTTCATTTTTAAAAACACGCTTCATGCCAGTCTCTTTAAATGTAATGATTGCAAAGTACACGCCTTTAATTTTGCCATTAGAAATTGGGAGCTCCAACTCCCACTTGGAATCAATTCATATATGTAGATTTGGGTTTACTTTGTGAGTTGGACTTGGGCACTTCCTCCATAGCCTTTGTCTGCCAATACTAACACCAACTTTGGACAGCGCAATTTTGCTTGTTATTTCCTGGACGCATGCAGCTACTTAATTAAACAAGGTATCCTCTGCTTTTTTTTGCGTGGGGAGGAAACTGCCACCTTTTACACCATTTATAGACATTCCTATCTATCATCAACGTATTTTACGTTTATCATAACTACCAACATTCAAGCACTAATTGATAACTGAAGGTACATTGCTAATGAAGTCAGACACTAGTTTTCCTAATCAAAGCTGCATTGCAATATGACTAGTATTAAGATAAGAGGATGTCCGAATGGCATTTCGATAGCTTCATATCCAAAGTACACAATATGATGCACATAATGATCCTTTCAAGCTTTCTTAATGACGAAAACCTTGATGACACAGGGAATGGGAAACTATTGTGGGATGATAAATGATGAAATATTAATTTGTAAATTACCAACCTGAATAGTCCATCCAACTATTAGGCACACTGCAGCAAAGTGATCCCTGGCGTTAACGAAACTTTGGACGCCACACTCGGCCAAAGATAGCATGGCAACGGAAAAAACGAGAACTAATTCCAAAATGTTCTCCACCTAAAAAATTCAAGACGAAGGATTACCTTTTATTTATCCATCAGCTCATCGTCGAGCGAAATGGGGTCATTCATGAATGACGCATGCTCATTAGATAATCAGTAATCAGTGAGATGGCATATCAGATTATATATTTTCTCTTCAAGCCCGTACCTGAACTACGTAGTGTAAGGGAGACTGGATTAATTGCACCATTTCGCGAATACCAAGACACGCTGTTAGCACCCATAAAATAACCCAAACCACAATGTTCCTCGTACTGTCCATACAATAACTGGAGCGATGACTATGCGACAGTCCAGCCGCTGCCCGCGTTGAATTTCCTGAGGGACTAGTAAAATTGTCCATTTCGCTAGCCTCAGTGCTATCCGACTCGTACTCCATGAAAATAACGGCGGTCAGGAAGGCAAGAAAGACGGCGAAGAGAAGCATGTCCAGGTACAAGTACCACTTCACTTTCTTCCACTTTAACCTAAGAAGACTTTCACAAACTGGATGACTTAAAATACTGCTGTCTTTACATCTCGTCAAGCCGTGCAGAACGCCCATTTCTGCGAGAACGGACTCTGTCTCGTCACGGTGCTGCATCGTGAGCAATTTTTCATCAGGTATGTCTTTCGGATAAAATGTTAGGCAGGTGTAGTCGAACTGGATGTAGAAGTGCTTTGACTCAGCATCACAAGTGTCGATATTGGAGGACACGCATTTGTCAAGGAAGGGCCGAATGAGTGCTGGGAATTTTTTCCCCATCGTTAGTAGGCTAACACCGTCGATGAGTTCAGAGCCGAGTTCATGGAGAATTGTGACGGCTTCCGGGGATCCAGTCTGTTGTCATGAAATTTGTAAAAAACAATGCGATTAGACATGCTCGGGTCATATGTGCGGATTTTAATTGCGTGTTGTTTCATGTAAAAATGCAATTAGTGGTTCCATGCACAACTGAAACCTGTTTTTCGGATACGGATACAAAATTTTGTAGCTTTAGATATTTGAATTCGTGGAATAATATGCTTCTATGCAAATATATGCACCTATTGCTTGCATTGACAATTTGCAAAGGTATTTGCAGAACATAATTCTAAGCATTGTTTTCAAATGATTATTCATAATATATACCTGATTGGCATAGTATAATGCATTCTTCCCATCATTATCAGTTGCATTTGCGTCAACTCCAGCTGCCACTAGTCTTCGAAAAGTGGCTCCCATCTTTTTGTAATCAGATATCATTCCTTCCGAAGTCTCTGCCGCATGCTAGAAAATTAAGAATTTATTACACTACCACATTTCTCATTGGTCGAGAGCATATATTGTACTTGGCTACTCACTTCGCCACTCATTTGTCAAACAAACAAATCGTCAAGCCCAGAAATTCATGTATTTCTTAAACAAATAGTGATCAGTACGAGCTTCAAATGTCTCTTATTGAACACGCAAATACGTAATAATTTTCCGGAAGTGGAGAGCTGTTATGTGGGCTTTCATTAACTTACGCTCAAGTATTATTACTTGAACACGGAAAATTTGTGTCCTTACCATTAAACATGTCTTTCCCAGAACATCCCTCGCGTGGACATCCGCATTGAACTCGAGTAAAACCTATCGAGAAATCAATCGCATATACATACGCTCATTATTACTCAGCACCACTGAGAGTATACCATTTATTGCACTTTTATTGTATTTCGCTGCAGTTCTACCAACATCGTTTTACTACTCCATAAAGTTAAAACAAATAGCCATTTCTCTTGTAAAAAAAATCTTTTTACTCGGGCCTTAGATTCATGCGTCCTTAATATGCGACAGGAATTGACTTTTGCAAACCTCATGCTTCGTATTTATTACATGATGCCTGAGTTGAGCACATGCGATGGCTACATGTATGCTATAGAGCAAAGGGAAACCTTCAAAAATTTCCCCAGAATAGAATATTTGTGTGTTACGTGGTTCCATATTACGGTGAAATGTGTACTTTTCGAATTTTGTTGTCTATGTTGGCCAATGTATGTTCAGGGAATTGTGAACACGCGTCGAGTGGACGAGCACGTTGCATGAACGGCAAGCAAATACGTCGGAATCGGAACATTCGACACCGACGAGTGATTACCGTATGTATATAGACATACGTGCTTCTGGAGAAAACTCATGCATTGGGAAGCAGTCAAGGGGAAAAAGTAGTATCTATTTTGTCGATTGCCTCAGAACCATATTTTCAGTTTTTACTTCCAATTCGTACTCGGACGTTTTACAACACAAGAGTAAAAATCAATTTCACTGACTCATACAGTCATGAATTATTCCTTGATTGAATCATCAATGTGAAGCGAGGTTTTGTTGTGCCATAGGCCTCCCTCTGCTAAAGCTCAAGATGAAAATATATGGCTTTTTACTTTGGAGAAAGTCATGTCAAACCGTAAACATACTAAACATGCATACGGCCTTTCATCATGGCTCTCGAGCACTAGTAAACTAGTAAAACATCCCACAATCAGCGAAGGTATGTACTTATAGACAAGGAAGGGCAGCCTTTTTGCCGCTTGCGTATTAATAATATCTTCTGGCTGTAGTCTGTACCTAAATCCAAATCCAAATTTGATGCAATCAATGTTGTGAATAAGAAACCGTTGTTTCAAGGTAGCCTAGTTTGTTACAGGATGAGCACACTTCGACCTTCTACAAACAAAGATCTCGCAAGACGTCGCATACTACTTTGCCATAACACATTTTTTGACTTGTTAATTTACATCGGTTTCGAAAGCAATATAAAACGCAGAATGATTTTCGACAGTACGCATTTCACAATAAAAGCGGAAGATATTCAATCATTCCTTAATAATTATCATTGCATAAACAAACCACAATTATTTGGGAAAAGAAAACATTCTTCACGAAGTGGGATATAGCGTTGCCTTGAGGATTTTCGGGGGAAATCATCATTTGTCGCAACCAATGCCGAAATATGATGAAAATTGGGCTTTATGTAATTATGGACGTTCACACGCTAGCCAAATAAAATATTAAACGCTTCGAAAAGATGTTTCATCATACGCCGCATGCATAAATCAAAGTCAGTGATAATTTAGAGTATTGATCATCAACTAAAATATGAAACACTTTTCTTAAGGCGGACACCAACCAAGAAACTCTGCGTTTTAAACATTGCTCCACTTACGCTTTATGCATATTGCATGTTTCTCCTAAATCAATGTAAAACTGCCATAGTATGTCAGTCAAGTATATGTCGCACGTGGTGCTCTAAATAAATTAGTTAAAAGGTTTTAACGATGTTTGCGCTCATGGAAAAGTACAGCATTTCAGTGGACAACGGTTTTCACATAATTTTGTGCCGTTAGTCGATACACATCATCGGGTTACAAAATTAACAGTTGGATGGAAGGGGTGTATTTCTTGAAATTGTAGTTAGTACATAAATAAATTAGTGAGCTTCTCGCATTTGTCGTATTCCTCTGCCGAGCCTGGCGTAATTATGTCCACCTGTCTTGCAAAACATATTTGCTTTCGCGATGTCATTGAAGTCGACTTTGAATCAATATTTATGTAGATTTTCCAGAATATATGTATTTGCTTTGCATTAAATTGTGGCTAAACAGGGGAGCCATGAATATGTCGAGTATGACTGTGACTAATGCCGGCGGTTCGTTAGATATTAAAAGATATGTGAATATGAAAACAAGAGATGGAATATACGCAAATACGAATGCATATACATTTTATATAAGTTTCGTATGAATGTCCAGCGAAATTTCACTGGTTATTTGCAATTCATGAAGTATACATAGATCATCATCAAATGGACGTGAATGATACTTACTTCAATACTCCAGATATCATCGACTCGTGACGCCATGTGAAGTGGAGTCATTTTTTGTCGATCGCGTTGATTGACATCACAGCCAGCTGCCGCTAAGATTCGGCAACATTCTCCTTGACCTTTGTAGAGAAAATAGGATATATGCTATTGTTAGTGTCACATCAAATTTGTTTCTACACCTGAGAAAGGTGCAAAAATATCGGCCACGTAACCATTAATCCTCCAACATTGATTTGAATATATTTGCATTTATATTGACTAGTTTCTAAGAGACTGGCATTTCGTATGTTCGTTCCTGCGTTCTTGCATTATGCACACTCCACCCTTTAAGCTAAAATAATATATTTTGCTACTTGAGTTTGAGAGCATCATCATACTCCATCACAAGATAACTATTCTGCGACAAGCTCAAGAATTTCAAAATGTAAAAGGATAACTTACTAGCACCGGCAGCATAATGAAGACAACCAGCACCGAATTTGTTTCTTGCATGAATGTCAGCTTTGTAGTCTAGCAACAGTTTCACCGTTTCGGGAGACGTTGCTGCCGCATAGAGAAGAGGAGTTCTCTCCAGAGCAGTATCAGGTTGGTCCTTTTGTGCACCATTGTCCAATAGCACTTTTGCCTGAGTAATTTTTACATATCCAATTTTGCTTCATGTCGCTGTCGCCAGTAAATAAATGAGCTGTGATGTTATTTTGACAATTCAAATTACTCACCATGTTTTTAAATCCGAGGAAAGCAGCAATATGTAACGGAAATCGACCTTTGTCATCGCAAACTGCATTGGCATCAACACCCGCCTTCAGAATTCGCCGAGCTTTCTCCACCTTATTCTGCTCAACGGCTGAAAGTAGTTCAGCTCGTAACGCTGTGGTGTCTTGAACACTACCTGTGTTGAAATTCGAACCCAATTAGTATTCCGGGTTTAACTATCAACTAATATAAACATGGTGAAGGGGAAATGGATATAATGAACTATCGACATAAGTTTTATCGTTATTATTATTATTATGCCTATACACTTTCTATGTGTGGGATAATCGATGATAGATAATTATGCATATCTTCTATACTAAACAGATTATATGTTGGTGGGAGACGCATTTTTATGTATTTACTTTTACATGCAAATTATTTACGCAGTGGTAAGGTGACTGACTCTAATGACCATCCTTTTTGTAATTGCGTTAGGAGAAAGCATGCACTTTCACCAATACATCAAATCTCAGAACGAGAAAGGGTACTATGATACACAACCTTATTATATGTTTATACTTGGAGCATAAATATGAACAATAGAGTCTATTATCATTACCTGGAATGGTAACTTCAGACCTAGTCCCAGTAGCTCTGGAGGAAGGGCCAGGTTGAGCGGCAGACCCATTAATCTGAACTTTGTTGTTGCGATCCATGTTTGTAATTTTACTACTATTATTATCCTCAGTCAGTTTCTCGTATGTGTTGCACAAAGATTGATCGGAGAGGAAAAGGAAGTTGCTTGGTAGAGTTCCTTTGTCCGCGGGATTAGGCACTTTGGTATAGAGTACTGAAATTGTCCCTCCTCCGTTATCATTCGTATCATTTTCAACATTTCGTCTCACACTTGCAGTTCCGTCTTCCTTACTGGAACTACCTTGAGTCTGAGCATCTATCAAATTATTGCTGCTGTTACTCCTGTGTCGAGATTCAATTCCAAAGTTGCCGTTGTGAGCTACACCACTTTTACTGCGATTATACACTTTGTCGTCATAGTACAAGGTTCCCGAGGAGCTATTCGCTAAATCTTCAAAGGTTTCTAGATCAAGTTTGGCTAATTCCTCGTCAATGTCAATGGACAGAGCGTCTTCTTGAGCTTCAACTACCAACTTGTCGTTAGCTTCTGATTGTTTCAGATTTCCAAGGGAGTCGGAAACTGGGGAGAATTTTTCAACTGGGGTCGAAGTAATATCCAAACTTTGGGTTCTTCCCAGTGACGAAGGCTTACTGGGTTGAACCGTTGACTGAGACAAGGACTGGTGATGTTGAAGACGATGCTGAAGGTCCTCCTCTCTCGAGTTTAGTTGCTGTTTTGTCGAAGTCATTACTCACACACGTAAACTGAGAAGGAAACAACAATGCTCCGATTTCATGATACTCGGCGAACTCTTCTTCACAAACTGACACACTTTCCCAATTTGCACAGTAAATTTTAATGGATTCCCACAAGTGTGTTGTAGCCATTTCTCTTCTCTGACGGGCAAGAAGTGTTAGCGACGCGAGTGGAAAAAACGCTGGGCGCTTATTTGCATGCACCTGGGAAAAGGGGCAGCTCTTGTGCAACATCGTGGGAAAGGTTGTATCACACGAGTCTACCCTATTTTTTTCTCCGACGAACATGATGACTATGACTTGTTTTCAGTGCTTTCTTTTTCGACTTGTTAAATATCGCATAGCTCATGAATAGTTTACGCACACATACCACAAGCTCAAGCTCACACAAAAGCACTATCAAACAAACCAAACATAATATACGATTCAAGCCATATATTTTTTCTCTGCACGCGATTTTATTGTCACTTCAAGACTACGCAAACATCAATGCATATACATTAGGTTTTTTTGTATAGTTTGTATGTGTACTGGGATACTTC